>JANHFT010000346.1:16710-28386 GCA_032467955.1 Pseudoxenodon macrops | reverse complement strand
GGAATTCCCGCTACTGGTTCTAGCGAACCGGCAGGAACCCACCTCTGGCCAGGATCCTTGTCTCAGCTCTAGAATATACATCCGCTTCAGAGGTCTTCAGGAGCTCCCCTTAGATAGGCTGAAGAAGCTCATCTGAGTTGCTGTTTTGGGTGCCTTTCCTGGCCAAGCAGCCCTTTTGGAGCTGAGCTGCTCTGAGATGTTCAAAATCTTCTAGCTTACAGATGACCATCTTTAATATTAGCAGGTAACGAAGAAAGAGCCGATGGATCTGAAAACGTTCACCCACAAAGGATGTGCCACCATTCCTGGGAAAGCATTCTCTGGACCACCTTAAAGGAGAACTTAGCGCGGCACTTGGACTTCAGCAAGATTTCCCCGGAAAGCTTCCCTTGCAAATTTCATCACGCTCACAAAGAAGTCCTGTTGAAACAATACAATCTTCAAGCGGCCAAATTCCAGCCAGAAAAATGCCTGGCGAGTGGGGAAATGAGTCACTTTGAAAATGCCTGTCCTCTTGAATACTATCAAGTGGTTATTCTTGGTAAGTAACTACTGACTTTCGACACACTTCGAAAATCGAGCCTTTTGTGGAGCTTTGTCTTAACCAAAAAGACAATGCCACGCAGTGCTACAAGGGACGTGATTCGTACTTGCTGCTCTGTAGGAATGGGACTTTTTTGTTTCTAGAGCAAACTCTAAAAAGAACCTTTTTCCATGTGGGCAAAGAGGCTGTAAAGCACATTATTCTAGAAAGTAGGGAATTTTGATTTTATGCCTCTGTTTATACAATGCAGGATTGGATTAGATTGTATCGCTTTAAGATTGGTCAATTTACCAGGTTGTTCAGTTTAGAAATACGATGATAGAAACAGCTCAAAATCTACTGTAGTATGAAAGGAAGGCAGATAATGAAGAAAAGAAAAAACAATCCATGAGTTAATTATCTGTGTTTAATTGAGTTATGTTCATATTTTGAAACATTACTCAGGACTGGCTATCTGCTTAAAACGGGTCACGTTATTTCCTTTTGAATTAAACATCGGGAAAAATGAACCCAACAACAAACCATTTAGGAATGTAGGTGTTTTCCTAAATTCTTTCAAGGAAAGGTTGGATGGGCAATTGTCAACAGTTTCAGGAAATGAAGACTTGACCCTTGGACTTATGTTTGATGACCAGATTCTTGGAAGATGGTTTTTAATTGTTCATTAACCCAGCTTTGTGGCATTAACAAAAGTAACTTTATCTCTTGAACAGGCGTAAATCATGATATGGCTGTAGAGGTTGCCCTCCTGAATGACTCTTACTTGTTTCAAGTCAAAGAGACATCACAAAATGCAGCACCTTCTCACATACACAGTACTACACCTTGCCAGGAGGCCATTAGCCAAGAAGAACTTGTTGAGTTACTTTCACTTCCAGGTAGGATCTTCCGGTGATTTGTACATGGCTGTCCTCACTTCTCTAAAAACAAATAAGCAATTGCAAATGAAGTCTTAAGAACCTGATAGCTCAATTCATAATAATCTCCACCGTCTTCCAAGCAATTTTATTTAGAGCCAGATTGAAGGTTTTGCTGACTAGTACTCTTCTAGCCTTAAAAGTCATTTAAATCTAGATGGACCAATCTGTTTTCTTCTGAAGTGCTTTTGAAACTGGGGCCCCTTCCTCTCTTTTTTCCCCCCCTTTCCTTTTCTGTTTTTAAAAATACTTATCCTGGCAACTGTAAATAATTTAAAGAAGGTGACTACATGTTTAAACAAATATATTTTCATTGCAGGTGGTTTGCCTTCAGTGGCTTTGAGTGTATAACTCAAAAGAGTGTGGGTTGCTTGCAAATTATCCTCTTCAAGTGATCAATGCCAACTTTCTCTCTGCTATGTTAAGAATTTCTATCTTCCAGATAATGGAAGATCAAGGAAAGATGTCTTTATGGGGCCAGTCTGTTTGTTTCTATAGATTTTTATATTGGGAAACAGGGGAGCTATAAAAAAAATATATGTCAAGAGTTAAGTCCTCCAAAGGGAAGAAGTTGCCACGCTCTCTTAAAATAAAAATGGTGGTTTTTAGCAGCGGAGTGGGTCATTTCGTGAGTCACTGTTTTAACTTCAGGAATTGTAACTCACGGCATTCACCCTCTTTAATTCTTGCCATCTGCGGGTTTTGTTTAACATCAAAACGGCTGACGCTCTTGCTATCTTATCGCAGGGTTTGAAAAGTAACCTGGAGCTACGATTGCTTTGCATATTAGGCAAGTCTTTCCCCTGTGTTGTAATTGGCCTCCCACATTATTGGGAGTGGGATTATTTTCCTTTCCCCGGTCTTGCTCACAGCCATTCAGGAATTAATCTTAGGTCAACTGATGACTGCTTTTCCCGAACGTTTAACCATGTCCATTTATCTGTTTGCACACTAGATGATTTGAAAGCCACTGTCCTGGAGAACCAACGTGTCATCTGCATTCTGGATGTTTGTCCGCTGAATAACGACAAAACCGAAGTCTTTCTTAGGAAAATATATAAGATAACCGAAGTTGATGTAGTCAACCAAACATAGCTCATGGCTTGACATAAAATGTGTTGCCAACTGAGAAGAGGATTAAACTTGCAAGAGAATGTTTTCCTCCTGCTATGCTATCCGCAATTTGGATATTTTAGCAGTGCTTAAGGACTGGTTTGGTTCTTCCGCACTTGAATTTTTACAGAAGTGGTTTGACAGATACTTGCCTCTCAAATCAGGGCCTGGTTTTTTGGTTTTTTGTCAATCACGTACTGCATGCATGTTGCTTTCTTAACCTTTGTTGAAGTTTTAAAGTCGCAAAAGATAAGCCACCAATGCATCCAACAGTCAGATCCTGTTCCTGTGATAACTGACAACCGCACATGGGAAGACTTGCGTCTCTTTTGCTGCTTATCTCTGCTTTCTGGGTGACTGAATTTGGTCTGGTGATGAAAAGTTTGTCGCGGGCAGAGAACATCTTTAGTTAGGATAGAATAGGGCAGGGCAGGAGCAGAAATTGCCTCTCCTCATTCAATCGCTTTTCATCGACAGTCTGCAGAAGGCTTGGATGGAGGATGGAGGAGAGCCACCGGGACAGAGTTCGTATTTGGAACTGGTTTGCGGAGCCTGCACAGATGCTGCAGCGGGGAGGGTGTGTCATTGCCGTAATCAAGTCCCTTAGATTTGCTGTGTCAACTCTGGATCATGATTACATTTGCCAGCTGATCATTATACGTTTGCGGCCTCTTCCGCAGATGATGAGCTGGGGGGGGGGGAAGGGGGCAAAACACTCCAATCAGAAGTCGTAATTTTGGGTTTTGTTACGGAATGGAAATGAAGTAGAGCTGCATTGGGTGCAGAAGTACCAGTCTAGCGCAGACGGGTGAAATCCGATCATGTGCTTTGAGCGGGCATAGTACAGCTGCAGCCCAGTCACCCAGAAAAGGGAAGTCGAACGTGTGTGTGTGTGTGTGTGTTTGTATTCAGCCTTGGGAGAAGTGAGTGTGTGCCTTTTAGTGTGACTTGGAAGAAACAAGTGGTCCTTGTTTTGTGTACTGTATTGCACTATTGCATTGATATTGTTATTGTAGTTGTTTATTGGCAGGGCCACAGAGAAACTGCCCTGAAAACCATCTCCCTCCCTGTTGCTTTTCCTTCCCCAGACAGAAACAACAACCAGGCCAGTAATTCCAGCCCACCCCTTTTCTATCAAGAAACGTGAGGTTTGACAGATGCCCTACTTGGTCCTTTTGGTGCCAAAATCCTTTCCTTTTCCTGGGATTTGATTTTTTTTTTTTAAATAACACTTATAATATTCTGCAGTTCACTTCTGTTTTGAATACGTTGGTTTTAAGGTGTTGTCTGAAAAAAAATTGTACTGAAAGAAAGAATAAAAATGTATCAAGGATGTAATTGCATATAGTGCCAGAAGATGTATTAATGCATTGCTTCCAGTTGGAGTAAATGCATGTACATAAACGTCTTGGTTCAAATAGCTCCTCTGATTTCTAATACTGTTTCACAATATGGATGGGTAGTAGGGGAAGAGGATTTGCCAAAGACGTTGATTATTACGACCAGTATTGGAAAATTAAGTTCCAAAAGATTGAGCCAGCATGTTGTTTCAGTGTTTAAACCCGGGTTTAAAAAAAAAAGAGCCCTAGACCCACCTAAAATCAGTGAGATTCGTTCAAACTGTTTGTATTTTTATAACATTGATTTGAAGCGAGGTTTCGTTTAAAAAGTGCTTTAAAATAAAAGTGATGTTATACATTAACAAAGTTTTGGATTTTTTTTTTCCCCTGAAAAAAGGCTTATTTAATATAGATGAATCTGTTGGCTTCTTAAAGTGTCTCCAAAGCGTTTGCAAGACTACAACATCGGAGGTGTAGTCGCCTCAGGCTAGAAAACGGGAGACTGGGAATTCTAGTCCTGCTTTAGCCACAAAGCCAGCCGGGTGACCTTGGGCCAAGTCACACCTTTTCAGCCCTGGGAAGCAGGTGAGGGCAAACCACTTCCCAAATCTTGCCAACAAGACTGCAAGGCAGTCACTAGAAGTCAACAATGAGTTGGAGATAAATAAACTTAGATGAATTCTACCGGAATAATTATGATTGGCTATTTCCCCTCAAATTCCCTTGTGTTTATTTAGATGGGAACACATCACCTTGCAGAGTGTAAGCACCTTTTTTCCTGTCTCACCTGTATCTGCGTGTGTAGGGAAGGACGCTCAGAACCTACGCGGAGCCCTTCAGCCGGCATGTCTGCTTTAATAAAAGCAAGTTGTGTGGAAATAACAAAAGAGTTGCGAGTGGTGGGGTTGAAAATTAGCTGCCTGAGTTCCTGCCCTGTGGCTCTGGCATCAGGTCGTTTTTATTCCTCTGAGATAAGCAAAGTGAGAACTGAGCTGACGCAACACAAGATCTAATGACCAGGGAGGAGCGGTGTTGCTTACCTGCCGAAGGATTGTAATTTCAGATTAAACGCACGGGAGAAACAAGGAAGCTCTTGGCAATCGAATGCTTTCTCGACGCCTTTTGGATCTTATTTTTTGAAGCCACCGAGCGATGAAGGGCGGGCGGAAATCCAGCCCTGCACGATTTCTGATCCTCGCCGGCCTCTTCAGCGCCGTCCGGTCTCTCCCCATCAAAGCCAACGTGAGTTTAGTCTACTTTAACGCTTTCAACCAGACTTCGACCAACCACCGGTGCGAGTGCGGCATGTTCGGCGTGCAGTCTCCCGTGGCGGAGGCTCGAGGGCTGGTGGTGCTTTCCAATTCTTCCAAACTCCAAGCTTGCACATGGGACACACATTTCGCCCCCGCCGTGTCACCCTGGATTGCCCTGGTCGCAAGAGGCAACTGCACCTTCACGGAGAAGATTAAGCGGGCGGCTAAACTGGGTGCGGCGGCCGTGGTCATCTATAACTATGCAAAGCACGGCAACAATACAATTCACATGGCACATCCCGGTAAGTGTTCAACCGTTGGGCCCGGGCGGTTTTTAATAGTCCCTAGGTAGGAAAAACGGTGTGAGGGATTTTTGTCTTTTGCGAGTGGATTTTGACCTTTGAAGCTTGACTTTGAGACAGAATTCTGCTTCTGGGTGGTTCAGTGTGTGTGTGTGTGCGTAGAGGGACAGGCTGTGTAACCTTATCCTCTTCTGCTTTGGGGATAATTTTTAGTATTGTCAGACCAGAATAGAATTATAGGCTTCCTGTGTTTATTCATCATTTGGTTTTATTATGCCAGCCTGGACGTTAGTGCCATGTTCATTGGGGAAAGTTTTGTTACACTCGGTTGGATTTGCACCCAAAAAAACAAAAAAAACAAAAACAGGCGATTAAAAAAACCCACAGAAGGATTACTTGTGAGAGTCTTTTAGGTAAGATGGGCGGTTAGAAATTTAATTAATATATATATATATAGAAAGGGCTTGGCTTGAAAAATCAGTGATGAAACTCCTTGATGGGCTTATTTATTAGTAGAGTTGCAGCATTCTGAAATAATGGAGGGGTGGCACCACAAATAAAGGGTCCCGTTTTCCCTTGCTATCTTTCAAAAGTCTGGTTGAAGGTGATGCCCAAGGAAGAGCATGCAAAGAGGACTAAAAGACCTCGGATAAGGCATAGAAATGTGCACTTGTCTAAAGAACCAGCAAGGCAAGAATAAGCAGTTTGCCATCTGGTTTCTCCAGCGTTCCCCGTATCCTCTTTTGTGCTTTTGAATTTCCTTTATAAACGCCAAGAGTGCAGAGCTAGGCGCTTTCTTTATCCAATGTGCAGAGAATTGCATCCAGTGCTAACAGCAGCCATCTTTGTTTTCCGGTGACTTAACTCCCCTAAGTACATTTGTAAGTTTCTCCTCCCCTCCTCTCCCCTCCCTTCCTCTCTTTATTTCTTCATAAGCCAAGCCAGAGGAAAATCTGCACCACTGATGTATCTCTCTCTGGCTGGTGTGCATTGCGTTGACGGAGGGGTTTTGACTTGGCTTCTTAGCAGGAGCCTAATTTAATCATTTCCACTGCTGAAGCAGAGTAAAAGTTGGAAAGAGAGTGAAATGAGGAATGGGGTGAAGAGACCAAGACCGTTCTAACGATGAGAAGCCTGTTTTGAGCATACACTTGGAAGGATGCAGTGCTGTTGTTGTTGTTTTAAATGTCTGGTCCACAGATCTGGGATACACAAAGAACTGTCTCAACTAAGGGCCCATTGCATGCCAACAGACCTTCTGTGATACGGTATCTGCCCTGAAAAGTTATCCAAAAATTAAAATCGCCAATTCTCTCCCAAGAGAAGCAAGTACCCCTGGAATTTTGGTATCCCGGTGAATTTCCTCAATCGTCTTTCTGGAAGGAGGGGTTGCACAAATATTTCTGCTAAATTCTGCGATCAAATGCAGAAGATCAGAAAGGAATGCTTTGGGGCCATTTTTTCCTTTTCGGTGGTAGTAGAAAATAACCTGCCAGGCCTTTGTCACAGTTTCAGCCTGCCATCGTGACCTGAAGTTAATCATTGACATGTGAATAGCTTTCAGTTCCTTCTCCTGGTGACTTTGCTGGGTGCAGAACTTTAAGGAAGAATTCAGGGGTTCTGGTTGCTTTTATTTTGATTGAGCCCAATAAGTCTTGAAGACTTTTCATCCAATGCCTGTGCTTTGGTCTATATTTTTGGTTCCTATATGACATTTCCCCATCTTATATTATAGGGCAGGGATGTCAAAAACTCGATTTCATTGAGGGCCGCATCAGGGTTGCGTTTGACCTCAAGGGCCGGAGGGGCGTGGCCATCTTGACGTCACTCGTGTTGGGGGCACCTGTGACAACGGCGAAAACGGGCTCCTGATCTCCATTTTTGGCCACGATGGCGTCCTGCAGCCCTCTGCTAGTGAAAGCAGAGCTCCGTTTTCACTGGCAAAGGGCTGCAGGAGGCTGTTGCGGGCAAAAATGGAGCCTGGGAAGGTCGCTTCCCCGAGCTCTGTTTTCGTTGGTAGAGTCACCGCAGGCCGGTCCTTTGCTGTTTCCAGAGTGGCCCCATGGGCCAGATCTAAGCACCCTGTGGGCCGGATCCGTCCCCCGGGCCTTTAGTTTGACACCCTTGTTATAGGGAGAGATGTGTGGCAGTCTGTGAGTGTCTAAAATCTGGTAGCCCCTTTTTTAGATTAGCACATTTGATTACGCTTTTGCAAAACGGCATCTCATTTCATCCGACGCATGGAGTAACTGAAACCTGGTCTAAAGTGGGACGAGTCGGATAGAAGGTGAAGCGACAGGGTAGCGGTGCAGATTACATAGGAGATCACAAGTATTTAATGATCGTAATGGGTGGAAAACCCATTGGGTTTGTTAAATCCTTCTGAGGCGGCCTGTAATCTTCTACTTTCAGCAACCTCTTGCTCACTTGGGCTAGTCAAATTTCTTTGTCCCAAACAGCTCATAGGGGTAGACCTCGACCTGTAGGACCGCAATGGAGCCCAGAATCGATGTCGCTAAGTGAGGCATTTGCTGAGTAGGTTTTGCCCCGTTTTACGACTTCCCTCGCCACGTTTGTTAAGTTGGTAACACGGTTGTTAAGTGAATATGGCGTCCGCCGTTGACTTTGCTCCTCGGAAGGTCGCAAAAGGAGATCATGTGACACTATCGTCGTCATAAAGATGAGCCAGTTGTCAAGCATCCGAATGTAAGTCAGGTGACCACGGGGATGCCGCAACGGTCGCAGGTGTGGAGTCACTTTTTCCGGTGCCGTTGTAACTTCGAGAGGTCACTAAATGAACTGTTGTAAAGTCTGCAGTTTGCGATCTCTAGAAGGTCGAACACTGGTGTTCTTTTGTCCTGGTTTCGAGTCCTGGATGTCAAACCTCTATCCATCGATTGCTTTGCACGCATTTAGTTCCAGATGGAATTCAGAGAGCCTCGGCTGGCAGATGAGGATGTGAAATCTCATTGGAGGGAGAAATATTGGGGGGGGGATCCAACTCCAGTCTTCAGAGGTCTGTGCTGGTGCTGTTGGCAAAAGTGAGAGTTAAATAGACCCCACCCCCTTCTTGTTTAGCGAACCCAAAGTTGTTTCCCCATGTTTAGTAGCGTCATTCTTCTGGGGTTGCTTATGAGAATCTCATTTCAGGCCGGATTCGGTATTCAAATATAATCCTGCCATCCAGGATTTAGGAGAGTGCCGCTTCCCTTATCCAGCGTGGTTTGCGGCTTATTAATAACGCCTTGGAGTGGCTCGAGCTGTAAGATGTAGCTAACAGCCAAGAGGGTTCTGTTGTTCTGGTTTGTTTTTTGTTTTTAATAGGTTCTCCCTAGGAATCCATTTGCTTCTATTGATCCAGTCTATTGATCTCGTTGGGCGGGTGGTTCAATCTCCTGACTGCCTGGATTAATTCCATCAGTTGAGCATCTCTTTGTCAAATGGGTCAGAGCAAGCGGGTAGAGAGTAAAAAAAAAACCTATGGGAAATTGATTTGGGGTGATGCATTCTGGGTAGAATCTGGAAGCGCGTGCGTATCGTATCCATGGTGATCTGTAGGTTTTTCTGTAAAACGTGTGCGCGCCAAGGAGGTGGGTTTTATCTGTAAATAGGAGTACACGCATGATATCACGGGATGCCGGTATCTTCGTGGCCGGCCTAAACGATGCTTTCTCAATTCTTAAATCCAGAAATCCTTCTTTTAATCGAAGATCCGTTGATGATCTCCTCAATGAGATCCACGGGGAAAGAATCATCAGATTCCATCCTCAAATCGCTTCCACCCCACCAGTCAACCTTATTAGCCTTCCTATCCACAGCACAAGTCAATTTCCTCAATGTCATGATAACACCGCACAATGGACGCATAAAACACCCCGTTATTCCGGAAGCCTGCAAAGAATAAATGGAGTTTAATTTTTTAGCTCAGTCTCAAAAAAAGCAACCAGGGCAGTGAGAAATATCAGAGCGCGCTAATCTTCCCCAGGCATCCCCATTACGGATTTTGGAACGACAAAATAATCTGGTTGATAAATCCCAATTTGAATCCTATACCAATCCAGCCATTTCAAGCATCTGATGGAGCAGTCTGCAACTCATAAAAACCGAATGCCTTTTACTAAAACTGGCTGGTTGGAAAAGGCGCTGCTAAAAAAAACCAACACCTCCTCCTGATTTCCCTCTGCTTATTTTGTGTCCAGGTTTATTATGCTGGTCTCTGGTTGTAATAAAGATGTGATTTGATATATATCCAGGTTAGCACAGGCAATCATCGGCGAGTACATTTGTGAATACTGTATAAACTGCCGTGCCTTACTGCTTGTGACCGGAATGCTCTGGAAAATCAGACGTTTCAAGCATAAAGGAAAATAGTTTTTGATCAGGAGGGATTCTGTAACCAATTCATTCTAAGAATCTGTCCCCTGTCTTCAGAAATGATAGAGATGTGAAAAGGGAGAACAGAAAAGCCTGTTCTAAATTCACTGGGTTTATAGTAGAAACAAACTTAATGGAACCCTAGAAATCCAAGGCACAGTTCTTTATCTATCCTGGAACAATAGTGCCCCCAGCTGGCCAACATTTAATTGTGCACACCGAGCCAAATGCCCACATTCGAAAAATCTCCTGCCTATAATCACACAAATTAGCTCCTTACAGAAACTGCCTTTGTTTTTTTTTCAATCTCATATGATGGTCAGCAGATGACAGACAGAATGGGGGTAGCAATTCGCTTCCCCAGTTTTTCTTCCCTTCTTTGCACTTTTCGGTTCTCTCCGTGGCTTTTTTCTTTCCCTGATTCTCTTTTCTTCAATTTCTACGTAGCTATTCTATTAACCTTCTTATCCATCTGCTTGCAGTCGCTGTCTTGTGATTATACCTGAATAGGAATATTTCTTAGGTGCAAGCCATTATGAAAGTGTATCGCTTATACAAATCCCACAACAACGAATAACAAACATTTTCTTTTAGCCGATTCAAGGAAGTGGATGCTGGAGTAATTAAAATAGCTTGAGTGACAGCAAAACATTCACAACTGGTACAAAAGGACTCGGAAATCATATTTTCATGATTCCAAGTCGTCGGGTGCAAATAAATTTGAATGTCATTGCTGGAATACGACAAGTGAATTGTGGGTGCAGTGTTTAGTTTAGTTTTGTTTTATGCCCCTGTTAGAGCAAATTCACAATAGGGGTAGTCTTCAACTTACGGCCCCAAATGGATGTTGCTAAGTGAGAAATTAGTTAAGTGGGTTTGGCCAAATCTTACGACTTTCCTCGCCACGTTCGTTAAGCGAAATCACTTCAGATGTTAAGTTAGTAGGAACATGGTTGTTAAGTGAATCTGGCTTCCCCGTTGACTTTGCCAGAAGGTCGCAAAAAAGGCAACCGTCATAAATGTGAGTCAGTTGCCAAGCGCCCAAATGTAAATCATGTTGAAACCGCCCTTTTTTTCAGTGACATTGTAACTGAACGGATATTAAATGAACCGTTTGTAAGTTGAGGACTATCTGTAGAACGACTGCGGCAAGAAAGGTCATAAAACGGAGCAAAACTAACTTCACAACCGTCTCGCTCAGCAACAGGAAATTTCCAACTCAATTTTGGGCTCTTAAGTCAAGGATTGCCTGCATTCGTTCTATTAATCATATTCTAGGTTTTCAAATAGAAATTAATGTTTGATATTTCCTGAATGATGTACTCTGGCCTGGTGGTTCTGGACAATCATAATGGATCATCTGACATTGGGCACTGCTAACTTCCCATCTTCTGCGTTCCAAAGTGCAGCTTTGGTTCCAGGTAAACAAAACATTTTCATCCATGTCAATCAGAATCACTTCCCATCAGTTGTGTAACATCATCGAATGTATTGGAAAATACACCGTGTAAAAAAACAGTCATCCAGTACTTCACTGTTCTTAAGCAGGCTGAGACCTGGTTAAGTATATAGTTGAGAAGCCATCAGAAACTTCCAGAATGGCACACTACATTGGGAAGTTACAGATACGTATCAGAAGGTGGCAATGAGGCCCAATTTTTGTATTGCCAAGGAAACTTGGTGGATAATCTTCAGGTGTGTGTAGTCAGTAGGAGCTCAGCTCTTCACCTTCCAGCCTCCTTTATAAGTAAAGGATAGAATAGAATTCTGTATTGGCCAAGTGTGATTGGACACACAAGGAATTTGTCTTTGGTGCATGTGCTCTCAGTGTAC
>JANHFT010000340.1:41669-57981 GCA_032467955.1 Pseudoxenodon macrops | reverse complement strand
GTTTTGTCTTAGTTCTTTTGCATCTTTGAAGAACTAAATATGTTCTATATAGATATCTTCTACCTAGAAAATATTTTTCCTAAAATATTTATATAGATATTTGAAGGACTTAGAAGAACTCAGAAGGACCTAGCAAATATTTTAAGATTTATTGGGAATACATTGCTTTTGTGGTTGTTACTATATCCTGCCTTTTTTCCCTACAATCCAAGGCAGAGTACAAGTAGTCCTTGACTTACAACCACAATTGAGCCCAAAATTTCTGTTGTTAAGTGAGACATTTGTTAAGTGAGTTTCCCCCCATTTTATGACATTTCTTGCCACAATTGTTAAGTGAATCACTGAAGTTGTTATATTAGTAACATGGCTGTTAAGTGAATCTGGTTTTGCCAGTGTCATAAGATCACAAATGGTGATCACATGATCCCGGGACATAGCAACCGTCATAAATGCAAACTTAAGTGCCAAGCATCTGAAGTTTGATCATATGACCATGGAGATGCTGTAAAGGTTGCAATTGTGAAAAATGATCATAAATCACTTTATTCAGTGCCATTGTAACTTTGAACAGTCACTAAATTATCTGTTGTAAGTTGAGGACTATCTGTACATTATGCTTCTGCTTCCTATTCTATTTTTCCTCTATACAATTACCCTGTGAGGTGGGCTTACCCTCTCCTCCTCTATTTCTGATGTATACATAAGGCTACTCTTTTATTTCTTTCCAGGGGAAAAATTATGTTTCATATCTGTTACACTGTCCATCTACTATCATATTTGATGGTAACTTGAGGCCCCATGTACTACGTCACATGAGAAAGTTTCACAAAGGCTATGAAATCTGTCAATAACATAGAATAAGATAGGAAGAATCCTCTATCACTGTAAATTAAATTACATGTCTTACTTTTATCTTCATTCTTTTTCCTGCTTTGTATGCCATTTTAATATTTGCTAGAGAACAACACATGAATATGAAACTCACCATTTCTTATGTAGATAATAGTAAACTGTAACCTACAGTTTGACACTAGGCCCCAAATGAACCAGTGTTAACAAGCAGAATATTCTAGAAAAACATTTTAACAATACTGTACATACACATTTTGGTGCATAGTTATTCCATACATACGAGTTCTGTCAGTTTGAATGATGCTTAATATTAAGGTGCTTAAGACAAAAAAAGGATTAGTATAAAAAATGGAAGGAGGGACATATAACTAAGGCAGGATGCCAGCATATAGCCTGAATCTGCAAAGATAAAGTCAGGAAAACTAAGGCTGATAACGAACTAAGACTTGCAATAAAAATCAAACATAATAATAAAAAGTTTCTTTCAACATGTAAAATACAAGAAAAAAGTCAATAAAACAATTGGTCTACTAATGGGAGAAGATGGCAAGGAAGTGATGGGCAGCAGTGAGAAAACACAGTTGCTTAATTCATTCTTTGCATCTATCTTCATACAAAAGGAAAAAATAGCCCAACCTCTACCAAGAACAGAACAGTAAAAGACAGACTAGGAGTACAAATTAAAATAGACAAGAAAATGGTATGAGAACACCTGTCCACCCTAGATGAGTTCAAGTCACCAGAACTAGATGGATTACATCCCAGAATTCTGAAGGAGGTGGTAGATGTGATCTTGGAAACTTTGCACCATATCTTTCAAAGATCCTGAAGCACCAGGGAATTACCGGAGGATTGGAAAAGAGTTGGTGCAATTCCCATCTTCAAAAAAGGGGGAAAATGGATCCAAAAACTACAGACCAATCAGCCTAACATCAAAACTTAGGAAGATCCTGGAAAAGATAGTCAAGCTATAGATTTGTGAACAACTAGAAGCAAGCAAAGTTATAACCAGAAGCCAGCCAACACAGATTGTCAAAAACAGATCATGCTAAATAAATCTCATTTCATTCTTTGACAAAGTGACTAAATTAGTGGTCCAGCAAAATGCTGTGGACATAGCATACTTAGATTTCAGTAAGGCATTTGACAAAGTAGATCACAACCTTCTTCTTAATAAGTTAGAAAACTGGCTGACAAACAGCACTCAATGTGTAGTCCTTAATGGAACTACCTCTACATGGAGGGAAGTAAGCAGTGGGTACCCCAAGGTTTGGTCTTAGTACTCTTCAATATCTTCATAAATGACTTAGATGAGGGAATTGAAGGGGAACTAATATACATTTGCAGATGACACCAGGCTGGCAGGAATAGAGATCACATTGTAAAACAGTTATTGTTATATATTCTATTCAAACTGATTTCTTTTTAATGAGAATGTCCCATTGTTCAATATTAAATGAAATGTTTGCTGTACAGATTATGATACATAACATTACAGTGATAACATCTGATCATTGACTGTAGTAAAGAATTATACAGATTTGTACGTAGAAATGAAATGCTTTAGAATAGCTATGAAGCTACAAATAGCCTTTTTGAATTTCTATTTAACTCACTTTGGTTTTTCCTTGGGATGCTTGGATCTTCAAATGTTAACTCTAAACAGCTAACCTGTTTCTTCCCTTTATTCATCTTTTTTCACCTACCATTGCATGACACAGGGTCAGTTTTGTGCATGACACCTGCTACCAGTATTGGTAGGTTCAAACTTATTTATTGATCTCTTTTTAATAATATTCGCTACCTTTCTTTGTTTGGAGAATTAAAACATAAATTAGACATAAATGGTTATTTTGAATTTTTGCTCGAATTGTTAAAAAATGTGACTTTTTTTTTAAAAAGAAACAAAACCAGGCTACTTAGATGCATCATCATTTGCAATACCAGTCCTACTGCAAAATGCACTTATATCATGAAGTTCCGTGTGCTTTTGCTTTTTTTAACGTATATTTTATAATGCGAGCATTATTGTGCGACAAACTATTGAAAAAAGCAATTTAACTTCATTAGTATTTTGAAGTTTCATAGTGGTATGCCTACATTTTCTTTTTCGCTGTGTTGTAAAAAAGTTTTTATCAGTATTTCCCAGAAATGTTATCTTAATATTTGCAGAAAAAATAATATATTTCATTTTAAACTACTATAAAGCTATTTAAAAATTGCAGTCCTATAAGAAGTAATTCTCATTTAATTCAATAATATATAGCAGTACAGTTTTAAATTTTGAAACATTAGAAAATTTCCCTTTTCTAATTTAGCCATTTGTCCAACAAACGTTTTTCAAATTAATTTTGAGTAATCACATTATTAGAGTGCTGTTTCAATTTCCAGCCTTAGCATTTGTGTCTTAAAATCAAGGTTTGTGTTTCCCAGATGCCCTCAACTTTCTCATACACCACTTTACTTATATGTGGAAAAATGCAGCAAAATTAATTATTCTAATCTTCACTTTCTTTGTTGAGACTGTATAAAATAATTTTAGATAGTAGTTAGGTTATATCTAATATATTATAAAATAAATTAAGTGTGCTTATAGGACCATAAATGTGAGTATGTATATCTACATAAACACACACACACATATATACCAACATATACATAAACACGCACAAAGACTCACACATATATAAAATTAAAAGTCAAAAGAAAATATGAATTCAAATTCAGGTTCTTTTAATAGCTACCTTTTTCCATTTCCAAAATTAGGAAGTTCATTATATTTTTACTTCAGTATAATAATGAAACTTCACTGTTAGGAAATTACAATATAGAATGAAGTACCTCAATCTTTATCAAATGATTGCAGTTATGTTAGGATACTATTCATGAATATAATTAAAAAATTGAACTCATATTTGAATTTTAAATATAAACTATTTGAAGGTGCTCATGAAATAGTGAACTCTCAATATTTGTTTGTCAAACAACCTGGGAAGAAAGAAAGGTTAGAATACAATTTCTGCTACCTTTTTTTTAACACTATTTTCTCATAGATATATAGTAGGAAGTCAAAAAAGAACAAAGCAAAACTTCTATTTTGGTGCCAAAGAAGTTACATGAACCTATCCCTTTATACGATCATTGTCAAAGTTTTTACTTTACTATATACTGTATATAGTTTACTTCATTATGTTCCTCATACGCAGTGGTGGGATTCGGCCAGTTCACAACTATTTGGGAGAACCAGTTGGTTAACTTTCTAAACAGTTTGGAGAACCAGTTGTTGGAAAAAATGTTATTTTAGTTTTTCCACTTTACAGGGCTAATCCTGTAAGGAAGGCAGGAAGGAAAAATTCTGGAGTTGTTTCTAGCCTAATCTTTATTGCCCTACTTACAGAATTGTCTCTCTGATTAACCCTTATTACATTGTAACAGCTAAGGCGAAGTGCCCATCGACATGAGTGACATTGAGTTAGCCACGCCTACACAGTCACATGACCACCAAGCCATGCCTACCCAGCTGGCCATTAAGGCAGAGAACCGGTTGTTAAATTATTTGAATCCCAGCACTGCTCATAAGTAAACTATATATGGTAAACTATATATGGTAAAGCAGATGAGGAGATTTAGTTGACTTTGCACATGCTTAGAAGCTAAGCAGAGTCTTTGAATGGCAGACTACCAGAGAATGTGAGGGTTGTAGTCAAGTTTAGGAAGTTGAGAAATATTCCTGACAGTGTGGTCAGCCTCTTCTGCTTTGTTTCCAAGAAAGCATCCTGGACCTGTTCACAAACCCAGTGCAGGAACCTAAGAAACAGGTGATTAAATAATAGCAAAGGCTGTGATGGAAGCAGATACAAAATGTTAAGAAATAAAAGGGAGAGAGGAATCTGTTGGAAGCAAGAATTCAGCAAGTGGTAGAAACACCTGTAAAACAGTGTTGGTAGTATAAAAGAAGCAGAACAAGACTGACATGCTCAGTAATGCTTCTTGGTTCTGCAGAATTGTCCAGGAAAGCAGGACCTGCAAGTGATAGGGAATTATATAGGGAAAGAGCCAGTTAGAGACATACAACATAATACTATGCACGTTAACACAAGTTATGCTACTTTCAATAGAACATAGAATCATGATCAAGAAAATGAATCAGAATCTTTGGCAATAAGCTAAGAAAATGATAACAGATAAAACAGCCATTATTTTAGTAGATAATTTCTTCGCGTATTGACAGAAAAAAGGAGACAGAAATAGACTGAAATGTAGCTTTGTTTAAAAATAAGCTGGCCATGTTGCCTGAGGATGGCAAAAGGCACTATTTCAAAAATGATTGCAAGTATCAGGTATCAAGACAAAGTAACTTCCTCTTTGTGAGTGATGCAGTTGCTGGAATCCACATTAAGATTATAGAAAGACAACTGGTGGAATACATTTGTTCATGTATTTTTTTGCAAAAAGTACAACAGTATCCAACCAGTAGATGGCAGTACTTTTAAGTTTGTATTTGCATCTATGGCCATGATGGCGAACCTATGGCATGTGTGACGGAAGTAGCACATAGAGCCATCTTTTGCGAGCCGTTGCCCATTGCTCCTCCGGGTTCCGTTTCACTGGCCAGCTGTTATTCACGCGTGTGAGAGCGCCGGAAACTGGAAGAGCAGCTGCCCGGTGTGCATGCACACACTGGGCAGCTGCTCTTCTGGTTTCTGGTGCGCTCATGTGCACTGACCACCTAGCCTTCCAGTCTCTGGTGCACATGCAAACACAAAGACCAGCTGGCCGGTATGCATGTGTGTGCCAGAAACCAGAAGATCATCTTCCCAGCACGTGCATGTGCACCGGTGGGCTGCTCTTCCAGTTTCTGGCACGCATGCGTGTTCCCATTTCAGCACTTAGTGCCGAAAAGGTTCGCCAATGCTGATCTATAGCATACACTCTATGTACTTTTCTCTGTATAAAGTTTCCTGTTTTCTTATCAAAGTTAAGCAGAAAAGCACATGTGGATTGTGCACTGTTTGTTCTGCTAGAGCTATTTGCAGAATTTCTAACAGTAACCTTTAGCAACATAAACATGCTGGTTGTTAAGGTGTTGTAAAAAAAAAAAAGATAAAGGAGTCCATTCGTCATTGCTGTCTATAAGTGAAGATGTTGAGAAGCATTAAAATAATAGACAGGCAAGATAGGGAAAAGTGGGGCGAAAACAGGAAAATTGTTCCCCACCCCATCCCAATGAAATAAGCTAATATGGAAGGAGGAGGAATGTTTCATGAGTAGTGTGGTGGCCTAGAGGTGGAGCGCTCGCCTCACAATGAAGAGGCTGTGAGTTTGATCCTAGATAGAGGCAGATGCCGTATTTCTTTCTCTGGGCACATTGAGAATATATCTGCTGAATTTAATTGCATTGGCGACAGGAAGGGCATCCAGCCAGTAAACACCCAACTCCATTCAGTTAGTTGCCTAGACTCCATCCCGCAAGGGATTATGGGGTCATTAAAAGGAGATGATGATGATGAATGCTTCATGAGAAAATCATCATGCACTGCTAACAAATCAATTTAGAGCACATGTTTTCAGAAAAATACTATGTAGAATATACAGAGAAAGTACACTGACTTCTTCCTCTCAAGTAAGGCTCCCCTGCTTCCTTCTTTTTGGAAGGAGCTTTCTAGAACAGCATGAGATATATAGTAACTCCAGATCTAGATCATCTTCTAGATAATCGTTCCAAAAAGATTCACGTACCAGCTTTTTTTCAAATATTATTGAAACTAAAGGAAGAATATCGAAACATTACCCAATGCTTGGATAACATTAACACATACCTAAAACATATTTTTTCCCTGGGAATTGCTGATAACTATGACTCCTTTAAATTGTACGTGTAATAAGCTATTTTCCCTTTTGTTTTATTTCTCTTACCATGCTTTCTTGCTTTGCATTGTGATTGCATGCCATCTGCTGGTTTAACATATGATGGCTTGCTGCTCTGATATTCACCATGCCAAAATTCCACTTCCATTGCCATAATGCTACCCACACCGCTTCATTGGCTCCCCTCCTGAAAGTTTCCATGATGCACAGCGCTACGTCCGCCACTGTCTCTGCACCAACAGCTCCTACAGCAAGTGTCCCCTTCGCTGCAGCAGCCTCAGCCAATCAGGTTTGCCTCTTTTAAAGCTTTCTTTCATTTCACAAATCCCAAACTCTAAATGAGTGCTGGTATTTCTTTAAAAAAAAAATTCTCTCAAGAGAATTTTTTTCTTCATGTTTTTTACCCATCAGACTTTTCTTTGAAATAATTGTTTAACTAATATTTATGGACAGGTTGCACTTATTTAGAGTTAACATTTATGGCAAATAAGGGTGTAATGTGGCTCTCTGTGTATTATTTTTTTTAGTGTGTGTGTGTCTCTAATACTAGCCTACCCGCTCAGTAGTCATTTTAGTGCTGATTTCGTTATCATCCAATTAACTTTTAAATTTAAGTATTAACTATCTTTTCTCCAGACTGTAAATGTAATTAATTATTTAACCTTTTAAAGCAAAAACAGACTTAAAAGATTGAGGCTGAAGAACATTTCTATGTACCGTATTTTTACGGAAGCTTTCACACATACTATAATTGCAAGAGTCAATGGGATTTTTAATGTGGGCTGCAAACTTATGGATGATCACTTGGTGGCAGCAAAGAGTTAAGAGTTTCTCTTTTACCTAATATCCCCCCCTTTTTTTTTAGCATTTTAAACATGGCAGCTCTATTTAGTCCTAAGAATCATGTCTAACCATCTTTCACAATATTGCTCTTTTCTTTTTGCTTTCTTTCTGCATTTAACTGCTTCTATTCATGTTAAAAGTAATCCAAATAGGAGTTATATCTACATTAATGATAATAATCCCTACCTATAAACCCAATGAGGCTTGGAGAGGTTGTTCCTTTTCATGTTTGTAAAATGAAAGTGAAGCAATTCCTGATTGGACCTGCAGTTGTATTTCCATTCCCTTTGGCTGTATGTTCTTGCTGTTTCCTTCCTTCAAATTCTCACAGTATATAGGAAATGCTTCTAAATTAGCAAAACTATTGAAAAGAGCATTAGAATTAGTAGTAGTAGTAGCAGTAGAAGTCCAGGCGTTCGAACACTGAAGTACCATTATTATAGGAACGTCATTAAAAAGGGCTTTAGAAAACATCTGTTCTCATTCTTTATGTATAGAATAATTACATAAGGAACTTTTTTCTGGGTTCTCATTGGATTAGATGTTCTTTGGAGTGAATTAACAAAAGAAACAGCTCACATTTTCAATCTTTTAAAGTACTGAAACTAAGGATATGTATTGGTTATGTCGCCCTGTTTTATCATACTTCTTAAGCTTTGCTGCCATTTTGGCAAACATACTGCGCTGTATATTTTTTATTAATCATTTATCTCTGGAACATTTTATGAAATTAATCTATTTTTACAAAACCAAAGCCAATGAAAAGTGCTAAACTGACAATATGTACAGCTATTCTAAGTGTCTTTCTTCTCAGTGAATGTGTGGGAAGAGTTTTTAAATATCCAAACACAAAGATATTACAGCCTGTTCTTTCAAATTAGAGCTTGTCAATATCAAAAGTGGTTTTTATTTTGAAAAGGCAACTGGACCGATTCTTTTTGAGGAAAAACAAGATGTTTCTCTCCCTATCCTGGAAGCATCATCAGTTGTATTGGATGCTGTGTGAGATGGAAGGACAGTTATTGACAGTTGAGATTACCTGGCGGGAGGGGTTCTGATAGGTTCCAGGTTTAGAAACATTAGAGGTCATCAGATTTCTTTCTCTTTAGGCTGCTCTGACATGAGTTTAAGGAATGTTCTTTCTGCCAGATAAAAGCTATCGTGTTTTCCTGAAAATAAGACCCTGTCTTATATTATTTTGAACCACAGAATAAGCACTTGGTTTTTTTTTGGGGGGGGGAGGTCTTATTATTTTGTGGTGCGTGGAGCAAGATGGGGCTCTTCTTGCCATCTTACCTGATTTCCAACTCTGTCTCCCTAACCCTAACCAGAGGAAATGGCGGGGACTGGCTGTGCATGTGTTCAAATATTTTCAGGGAGGGTTTATTTTCAGGGGAGGTCTTATTTTCAGGGAAACATGGTAGTAGGAAACTGAGACCCCCACAACTCTTCTACAAATGGTGAACAGAATCTATACAGGTATATAGTTAACTATGTTCTTAAAACTGTTTCTTTATGAATCCTGTTAAATGTCAAATATCAATCGGTTCAACTAATTTTCCATTCAGTTTTATTTTCTTAACCAGTGAATCATAAAGTAATATATAAAAACATTAGGTTATTTAACTTTACTGAAGTAGAGGATCAGTGCAGTATTCTTGCACGACAGCATCCAGAAAAATAAAAGAATGTGAAATTCAGATACTGTATAATTCATTGTGAAGATTTGTAAGTGAAACAAGCACTAAAGAAATACAGGTAATATTACACATATAAGTGAATTCATGCTACATTCAAAAAGTATTTTTTTATTTCATGAGTGTCATAGAACAATACTTGTTTTCAAAAATCATCATGCAGGACATGCTCAATATTAGACACCTGTCTATGAATAGTAGACACCTGTTTTGTCAGTTACATTTTTATTAGGTTTATCAGGATGTAAAATACAAAAGAAAATTAAAATAGTGGTGAAATGGGGAAGGGGAAGAGAAAAAATTGTAGGATAAATGGGGGGGAAAGACATCTGACTCTTTTTAGCACAGTAGAATGGAATAATAACATTATAGGCTCAATTAAAAAAAACTTTTATATGCTGATGTATATTAGCCATTTTTATAATAACAAACCTATCTAATCAGCAAAACCCAAAGTCAAGTTTCATTCCCCCCCCCATCTCAAGCACAAAATCCAGAAGTGGTTTCCAAGTAGAAATAAAATTAGATGTGTTCTTTTCTTTGATTAAAGCAGTCAATTTAGCCATCCCTGCTAGTTTCATCACTTTTTCAGCAAGTCATTCATTGTAGGAATTAAGGTATCTTTCTGTTTTTGTGTATAAAGCATTCTTGCTGCTGTCAACATATATAACAAAGTTCCATTTTTTTCAAATTCTTTGTCCATTAAGCCTAAAAGAAAAGTCTCTGGTTTTATTTTTATATTCCACTTTAAGAATCTTCTGCATTAAAATATGAATCTTACCTTAGTAATATTCTGCTATGTCACATGTCCAACAAAAATGATAAAAAGTTCTTTCTTTACATTTACATTTCCAACATACATTTGAAATAGCTTTATATATTTTTGACACTTTATCTGGTGTAAGATACTACCCGTAATCATTTTATTAATATATATATATATATATTAATGTAAATTTTAAGTCCTTCATCCACACCTTTTCTCATTGTTCAAGCATTATACTATACCCAAAGTTCTTTGCCCATTGGATTATGCAAGTCTTCACACATTCATTCTCCAAATTCTCGTTAATCTTAAAGTCTAACATAAGGAGCTGGTATAATCTTTCCTCTAGCAGTTCAAAGGGCCTTACACAACGTTCCTTTCTCCAATTCTTTTTCCTGAAACACCCCTGTAAAATTAAGCTGGACTGAGAGAAAGAGATCAGGCTAAAGTCATTTAGTAAATCTGACTGATGTTAGATAATTGTACAATTAGCTACCAACAATCCTTTAGTATCAGTTACTTGCCAATTTTTAGATTCTGTTATAGAGAGTGATAATCTTTTGAACATGGGCAAAATTACATCTAGGACACAGTGAACCAATTCACATAAATCATTAAACTATGATGTGTTTTAGAGCAATATGAAGTATGCCAGTGCTTGCTACTTAGACTTCTGACTTCTGTTGCAAGCAGGTACAACTTGGGAACTATAGTTAGTTGCATCATTTGTTTGATTAGAAGGCATTATAAACCAGGGGCCATTCCTAATGTAAATTAGTCTTCATGCTTTATAGAAGCCATGGACATTGTGCACACAATTGTCCAGGGTTTGTGGTACACCATGCACATATTATGTATGTACCTTCCAGACAATGTTAACAATTGTATCTTTACCAGCAAACCGTATACTAAGATATAGTGAATACTGTGATTGACAATCAATACGAAAGCTTAAAAAGAGAAAGAAGTGGTTGGCTTACTGTAGAATACCTGTAGTTTCTAAACTCCAGTACGAAGAAAGATTATCAGTTGTTGAACTGTTGCTGCTGACCCCAGTGTGTTATCTATTTCATGTTCCCCTTGCCTACAGAAAGAGTGCTTCTCTGAAATAATAAGGAAAATGACAGATGGGTAGACACTAAATTGTAACAGTACATAGGTGTGTTTACATCGTATGGAAATTACAGCTTTCCATAGTTTTTATTGTAGGTTAGTTGATAAACTTTCAAACTGATCCAAAGATTTTATTTTGTGTTGTTTTGTTAAAAAAATATTTAAAATATTTTCACAGAGAATCCGTCATCAGTAATTTGTATGGTAAATATCTTAACCTGAATAAACCGTTCAGATATCAAATGCTGATTTGTATCCTTCCTTGACTTAGAGAGAGATTTCAGTCTAGTGAACCTAGTCATGCTAGGCCTAACCAGACATATCCATCACAGGAAACGGATTAAGAAATCATCGTTGCTGTCCAAAGAGAATTTGAGAGAAAGACCATGATTAAATCACAGTTCCTGATACGGAATAGGAAACTTCCATGTACAAGAGATTTTGTCTGTTGTCCATGTGCTGTGCATTCAAAGTTCTGATGCAGACTTTCTTATTTGCTGAGACAGGAAAGTGGTAACATTGCAGCATTAATTGTAGGCAGGAGCATAATTCAGATTGTATGTTAAATTTAAAATATCTGTTCACTTAAGAAATGCACTCCAGGTTTTTATATTACTAAGGTAACCTATGCTATACCCACCACCACTTCTAAGATAGTTAGATGGCTTCTGTATTTTTGTTTTGGTTAGCATGTCATGTATATTTTAAAGCATCTTGCTATTTATTTATTTATTTTATTATTGTATAGTTTATTTATAATAGTTTGTTATTTTATAATTTATTTTTAATTCACTTTCAATCCATAACTATAATTTTCAGTAGTATACATTGCACAAAAATTATGTTGATGTATCAATTCCATAAATTCAAAATAAAATTCTGTGATGCTTTGAAAAATATGAAATATAGCTCCAATGTAAATATTACTTTACATGAAATGGCAAATAGACATTTTAGTAGTCTTAAATTCAAATTATAGAATAAATTGATAGAACACTATTTTACTTGGGGGGGGGAGATTCTCCAAACACAGATAACTAGTTTATATTATTTACTTTTAATCCTATTAATTTATATGATAATATTCAAACTCTGTTAAATATTTGAGTTCCTAGTAATGCTTTTTTGTCATTTTTTGGGTTTGGAAATGTGAAAATCAAGTAAAAAGTACTGGCACAGAATTATAGGTTAAGTACTGCAACAGTATGAATGTAGTATATATAATCTCAATAACATTTTTGATAAGTTCTCCAATTATATTTTTGTAGAATATGGATTTAGAGCTAGTTGATGTACATGCCTATAGAATGTTCCTCAAACAATAGCAAATATACAGAATTTATTTTGGGCTACAGTATCACTTTTTCTATCCTTAATTTAGATCATTGTTGTTATGATTCAGCTTTCTGCCCTAGACTCACTAGTACCTACCTTGTTTATAACAGAAGTATCCAAACTGCTCGGTCATCTGAAACAGAAAAGCTGTATCCATATGTCTACCTTTCAAGGTAGCCTGTAAGTTAAGTTCTAATAAGAATATCTTTCCCCCCCCCCCCACTTTATTCTTGTACAAGCATATTTAATGGTATTTCCATATCCCAGTTTGTTTGTTTCTGCACTGTCAGAAATTATGTATTCATATTTGCCTATCATATCATCTCAACATAGCAGTAGTAATAGCACTTAGACTTATATACCGCTTCACAGTGCTTCATAGCCCTCTCTAAACAGTTTACAGAGTCAGCCTATTGCCCCCAAAAATCTGGGTCTTCATTTTACCGACCTTGGAAGGATGGAAGGCTGAGTCAACCTTGATCCTGGTGAGAATCGAACTGCTGGCAGCCGGCAGTCAGCAGAAGTAGCCTGCAGTACTGCACTCTAACCACTGTGCTCTGAGAATTAATTACTTTAATTAGAGCCTAATTAATTAGGCTCTAATTACTACCTTCCTCTGGATTCTAGCCTCCAGCACTAGAATTCTTCAAATGCTGGACTAAAAGTACTTACCGTAGTATATTTATTTAACATGTCACAAAATTATTGGTTGTCTATGTAATGCCAAACTTACTCCTTTGTATCTTCGTAATTGAAAAAAACAAGCATGAAATGAAAGTATGTAACTTACTTAGGATATAAGAAATTTCTGGCATTATTTGCATTAGAACATTTGTTTTTAATATTCACCAGTATGCTGTAGGAGAAGAGATCAATAGGCATATATAAAACTATCTTAAATGACATCAAACACTTTCCTATTTGCTCCCAATAAGCCCAGCATTAAATCTTAACTTGGTGGGACAATTGCTATGTCTTAACGTATTTTTTTAGCCTAAATATTTCACTATGCTACATTTGGGAACTGACAAATTGTGCTCATGCATGTTTTACTTCCACTAGATACTGCTTTTATGTACAGCAAGCAACCTTCAATTCCAAATTCATGTAATTCATTCCATAATTCAAGCTTACTTGCAAACACTTTATGTAAATCAACAACCTTCTCACATTCATACATTTCTTAATGACCTGATAAACAGCTAAGCTTTGATCTGGATATCCCTGCCTAACATAAAGCTGCACTGCACAGCCCAAATTATGTTCATCGCGACCTCTTGCATCCTTTCACTCAGAATTTTAACAAATGCCTTCAATAATTTAATGGCCCTGTAGATTCCCCTTTTGTAGGGGAAACATAACAGTTCTCATTTTTTCGTGCTGTGCAGATTCAGGAAAAGAGGCAAGATGGCAGAAATAAAACAAGTTTAAACCGTGTCAGTCCAAGATTCAAACACTATAGAGTCCAAGCCAGTCCAAGTCATAGAGTCCCAGAGAGAGAGAGAACAAAGCAGGGACACAGGCTGGTGCAGAATTCTTTTTAATGGAGAGCAAGATTCTGTCAACAGCTCCGAAATAGTCTCAGATGCGGATACAGTTGAAGGAGATGTGTTGTCCTTGCTTCCTGAGTAGCTGAGGTCGTTGCTCTGTTCTCTGAAGCTGCTGGTGCATCCTGGACCAGGGTACCCTGCTAGGATTAGGACTGCATCATACAAGTCTGTCTTACCTGCTTTTGTTGCCTCACCTGCTCAGGTGGCCCATTACCTGCCAGTTCCAAAACTGACAGCTCATAACAGGAGGGGAACAAATGCAATCCATATTTTAAGAAAAGATTTGCTTTAATAGAAGCATAGAAACAAGGAAATAATCATTCCATTGAACTACATCCTGATCAGATTCCTTGTGGAATACCTTGTGGAATGCTGGGCACTACTGTTCAAAAACCAAATTGGAAGCAAGTCCAGATGAAAGTTACCAAGATTGTGAATTCTGAAAATCAAGCTCTGTGGGGAATAGTGAAGAATCTGAGTAAGTTTAACCCAAAGAGGCAACTGAAGAAAGGTATGATAGCAATCTTCAAATATCTGACAGGCTTTCAAAAAGAAGGAACGGATTTCTTTTGTATTGCTCCAGAGGGATAGCTACTGAATTCAGATTAGAAGGAAAGAGGTTCAACATAGGGGAAGTTATCACTGGAGCATGACATTGTGGTTCTCCTTCACTAAAAGTCTTTAAACTGAGGCTGGACAGTCATTCATCTGTCAAAGATGCCGTAGTGGATCTTGAATTCAGCATGCAAGTGATGATCTCAAATTATTATTAAATCTGATTCTGTGGTTCTATTGATAGCTCCCGTTATATAAGATTATGTGACCTCCACAGATCTATTGTAATTCCTCATTTGAGAAGTTCACACAAGATACTACAAGACTACTACAGCAGGATACTGTTCAAATTATGAGCCAGTTGCCAATCACCTGAATCACAATAACATGACCATAGTGGCCATACTTTATACTTTATAAAGTATACTTATTTTAGTTATTTATAGGACTTGTATAGCTGCCCATGTTACTAAAGTGATTCTGAGTGACTTATTATACAGCAAACCTACCACATACAACCCCCTGATGCCTAAGGATAAATAATGACCCAACTGGCCTAAAAGAAATGCCAACCCTTTCCCAATTATCCAACCTTCCTTTCCTCTAGCTTTGTGCCCTCCTGTCACTGCTGCACAGACCCATCCTGCCCATTATCACTGCTAGGCATGTCCACTTGTTTGATGTCATACCTAGCCAGCCCACCTTCTCTCTGCTCAAACTTATGTATTCTGCTATTTCAGATTATCTCTCCTTTACTCCCCACCCAGGAATATGCCTGCTCAAGATATCTGCTTAGATTATGTATTCTTGATCCATGCTCGGGCAAAATATGCATATGTAATAGTTTGCACAATCCTGCTCTCCATCCATTCTGTTTGTTGTGCATTATCGGTCTGGTTTATTATTATTTTTTTGTAGTTTTGGATACCCTTAACCACTGCAAATACACAGGTGTTAATTATGTCTTTGAGTGCAATAAGAACATTTCTTGTACTGTTTGGTTGTATGCAAAAGTTTAGATTCCCATGGTCAAATTGTATGTTTTGATGAATGAAATTTGACATAACCTCTACATATTAAGTTAAAAATAGCACTTAGCAATAACGATAGCGCTTAGACTTATATACTGCTTCATAGTGCTTTACAGCCCTCTCAAAGCAGTTTACACGGTCAGCCTATTGCCCCCAACAATCTGGGTCCTCATTTTACCAAGGATGGAAGGCTGAGTCAACCTTGAACCAGTCAGAATCAAAAGAATCAAACTGCTGACAGTCAGCAGTTCACAGAATTAGCCTGCAATACTGCATTCTAATCACTGCACTACCACGGCTCTTACATAGTTCCACAAATTCGAATGCAAATTTATTATATGCAATTATTTATAGAGAATAAGAAAAGAGTTAATACAGTGTACATGGACATTTGGACCAGGGGTGAAATCCTACCGGTTTGGACCGGTTCTATAGAATAGGTTGTAAGCAGCTGGTGATGTCATAGAATCGGTTCTGGTCTGTGGAGGCCACCATATTTTTTTGGGGGGGGATTTTTTTAAAAAATTCAGGTTTTTTTCCTTCTGCATCTGCCCCCACCCCACCCCCTCTCCTGCTTGCTTATCTTGCTCTTAGGACTGAATCCTGAGCTGCTGGTAGAAACGCAGCTGGTAGAAACGCATGGCTTCCTTCAACTATTTTAAAGCTAAACAAAGAAGCCCAGGCAGAATCAGTTGCTCACCA
>JANHFT010000340.1:11858-23307 GCA_032467955.1 Pseudoxenodon macrops | reverse complement strand
GAGGAGACGATGGAAAGGGGGATGGGCCCACAGTGCCCAGCCATGGAGACTTTTGCCGCCTGGAGGAGGACCTTCCTCCTCCTCTCGCAACCACAGCTGACCAGAGAGAGAGGGAGAGAGGGTGGGGAGAGAGAGACACACACACACAGAGAGAGGGGGAGACAGAGAGGGAGAGAGAGAGAGACATAGAGAGACATAGAAAGGGGGGAAATAGAAGGGGAGAAAGACACACAGAGAGAGGGAGAGAGAGAGAGATACAGGGAGAGAAGGGGAGAGAGAGAAATACACAGAGAGAGGGGGGGAGATATAGAGACAGTGTGGGGAGGGAGGGAGAGAGAAAGAGGGCAATCTGATTCACAATTAAATCAGTTTTTCTGACCAACAGGACATTTCTCCTTAATTCTAGTTGGATCTCTTTGTTAAGTTTCCATCCGTCGTCTTCTTGTCTTGCCCTCAGGTGCTTTGGAAAATAGGTTGGTCTCTATGAAGCTCCCTCAAATATTAGAAGACTGCTATCATGTCACCCTTAGTACTTCTCTTTGTAAGGCTAGATGGTATGTTCTCTTCCTGTTTTACTTTCTCACACATCTGTGAGGTTGTTTAGGCTCCCCCAAGGAGCTTCATGATCAGTTTAAATCAATTTTAAATCAAAATTTGTTATCACAGTGCAAAGAATGAAAGTTAAGAAAAAATACTTGAGGGAAACATCCTAATTAACATAGACATTTGATCCTGCAGCTTTTATTTCTGGACTTCCCAAGATTTCTGTTCGCTTTTTTGCAATGTTATGCATTTGAACATTTTTATCTAATTTGAGTTAAACAGAATCAGAATTACGTAACCTTGAATTTTTTTATTATATACCACTGTGTTGCTTCATCTATGATAGATGGGATTGGACACGTGGTTTTTCTCCCAACATGCCTAAGTTTAGCCGGGATATGCAAAAATCTTTAGGTTCTTGACAATCTAGAGTTAGCAGGGTATAATCAGTCACATAATTGGGGGGAGGGGAGGAGGGAATACTGTAGGAGGAAGGCTGTATTAATCTGCAGTAGCAAAACATTAGGAAAAAAAACACCTAGCATTTTTCCAACAATATGTTTTATTAAAAGGCATAAGCTTTTGTGAGCTGCAGCCTTTTAATAACATTTGAAAAGTTGCTGCCAGCCCCTCCTGGTCATGAGGAAGAATGCAACTAATACGAAAAAGCTTGACATTTTGTTTTTCTAGTTTGATTGACATCTATGTCATCCAACACAGGACAGGTAACCGCATCAGAAGTTTAGAGAACAGCAAATATTGTTCCTTTCTTCAAAACTGAGTAAGTGTATTTGACAAGAACACTGGTCAAAACTCTGAAAAAATATATTAAGCTTGACCGTAAAGCAGGGGTCCACGAGTCATGGTCTGCTGCCGGGCCATGACCTATTCAGAACCAGGCCGTACAAATGGTGGGCCAGCGCACACACTCTCATGCACAGCTTAACTTGTGTGAGTGGCAGGCCACCACCCGTGCACAGCTCAATCTGTGCAAGTGAAGCTGCACACATGCATGTGTGTGCCGGCCCACCACTCATGCACGTTGAACTGCGATGTGCGCATGCCCTCGACCGCCACTCATGTGACCTGGTTCCCTTCTCCCTTCTCAGATGGGTCTCCCAAGCTGCAATGGTTGCGGGCCGCTGCTGTAAAGGACTAGTTCTAGATGGGAAAAATGCCCGCAATCTTGTTTGTCTTAATACCAGGAAATACTATTCAGCCAAAGGCATGAGTGCAAGCAGACTTTTCCAAGTAGTTGGTAGCGTCACTGAGGACTCTTCCTAATTAGTCTGATGTCTGATGTGGTTGGGACATCATCTAGTTATTGTATCCGAGATGTCTTTTGGCCTGTAGATTCTGAGGAAGTGGGCAGGGTGCTCTCTGCTTTGAGCTGTGTTGCTTGTAGATCTGAGCCATGACTTTCCTGCTTCTACATAGGGTGGCTAGAGGATGTGCAATGAATGTAGAAAGCAGTAAGTGTCTCTTTTGCAGATAGGGCGATGCCAACCTTTTTTTAGCCAGCCAGAAGGAACTAGAGAGTGGACCTCACATGCAAGAAGGAAGATGCGCAGTGCTTTACTTACTCAGAGAAGATGCAGTTTCGTGTCATAGAATTAACAGTGGCCGCCTGTTTGCTTTTGCTCATCCTAGATAGAAACTATCGATGACAGCAGTAGCTCCTCTCACTATCTCCATCAAGGAAGCCAAACAGCTGCCCAATCATTACCACTTCATCTTCTCTAAAGTGTAACCTGCCTCTTCTGTTGTTGTAGCATGATGATGGGAGACCCAAGAAACTCAAAATGAAAGGAAAGAAGGCAAATCCAGTTATGTTGGGACATGTCCTAGCTTAAATGTTTAGATATAGCAAAAGGTCACAGGAACTCCCAACTGCTGGCCAACAAGACTCTCCGGCAGTTTGACACACCCAGACTGGAAAGATAGTGCCTAGAACTGAATTTTATTCTCCTTTAACTAAGATTCTCTAAGAAAGCAACCAAGTTCAGAGAGAACTCAAGGACCCTGCAAATAAGATTCTAGAGAAGACTGAGGTCACCAGATCAAGGAAGTCTCGAGATGACTGTCGTTCTTCTCCCACTTTGTAATCTTTGGAACATTTTGGTTGCCATGTTTGAAGCAGAAGAAGAAGAAGAAAGAAGGAGCTTATTAGATATGGAGGGTCAATGCACGAGGGAGGGAGGAAACGTCCTGTTCAGACCCCTATCTTCCTAGTGTGGGGGTGAACCCAAACGCAGGCTAATGGGAACAGAAATCATGTGGTACCTCAGAGATTCATCCAATGAATCATTCAGACTATGAAGAGCAAATTTTAAGGGAAGAACTTGAAGAGACCAGAAGTAATCAGTAATGATATTCTATATCTAATCAGGAAGGTAGTGAAAATCAATCTATTAGGGTCTAGGACAATTGAAGATGCCCATTTCATCTCGAGATACCACCACCACAGCTGACCCAATGCGCAGATTCTGAACTGGGCTGGCTCTGCATCAGCTTTCCTCTCCCGCCATTGGACCACCAGCGCTCTAACCCCACCCCTTCATCCTGGGTGTTTCACAGAGGGATACTTTTGCATGGCCAATTGGCTGTGTGGGATATTTAAACGCACTTTAAGTGAATCTGGTTCCCCCATTGTTTTTGCTTGTCAGAAGGTTGCACAAGATGACCTTGAGACACAGCAACGGTCATAAGTATGAACCCAGTTGCCAAGCCTCTGAATTTTGATCACGGGGTGGCTACAAAGGTCGCAAGTGCGAAAAATGATCATAAGTCACATCAAGGCTTGTTGCCCTGAAAGCTAAGTGATAATGGACGGGTTCATACATTACAATTAATAAAAAATGAACACATTTTATTATACTGTTGCATGAACTATCTTCCATGGAAGAAAGATTATTGTTGTATTTTAGATTTCACTACTGTGTATACAGTATATCAAACATTACACTTGTTTATCCAAAAACATTTGCAAAAATTATAGAGATATTGGCAGTATTTTCTTTATTAGCTTATTCAAGCTTTTATACTAAGAGACATTATTTTGCTAGTTAGAACACTGAAACTGTTGATGAATGCAAAATTAGAATTCTAAAAAGATTCAATGTCATTTCATAGAGTTCATGAAAATAATTGCAGTGATTCAGTCTTGTGTGTGTGCTTTTTATCATGCTGATATGTACAATACTTAGGCAATGCTCATGTATGCAAAATAGCAATCGCAGTAGCACTTAAGAGCTCTCTCTAAGTGGTTTTCAGAGTCAGCCTATTGCCCCCAATAATCTGGGTCCTCATTTTACCGACCTCGGAAGAATGAAAGGCTGAGTCAACCTTGAGCCGATGAGAATCAAATTGCTGGCAGCCGGCAGTCAGCAGAAGTAGCCTGAAGTCTTGCATTCTAACCACTGTTCCACCACGGCTCAAAATAATATATTCTGTATGTGCCCTGGATTATGGATACTGAATTTCAGCATTTCGGTTTTGGTATTGAAATGTGCAGGATAAGAAGGCAGATGTTTTTGATTCATTCAATCATATTCAGTTCTCAGAGATTATCTAGATAGGTCCGTCCAGTTTTCTTGACATGTTTTTTCAGAAGTGGTTCGATGGTTATACAGAATGATTTGATTGTTTGGGTAACTTGGCTACTGAATGTGTCGTGTTTTTAATGTGATTTTATAGTTTTTTTTATTTGCATCTTGTGATTTTTTCTTTCTGATTTTGAAAAATTATTATAAACCAACCCAGAGTCATGCATGTAAATAAATCACAGTTTTTAGGGACTGCAGAAAAACAGTTCTGAGATTGGAATACCTGCCTCTGGAGTAAACCTTTAATGATCTGTCCTTTAGTTTGAAGTTTATTAGATGAAGCCTTTGTAGAAGACTCTGCTGAAGACCACCCTCATGGCTGAGAGCAGAGGCAATCTTGACTGCTTTTATCTTTTGCAAAGATGCCCAAAAACTTCAACCTTGTTCTGTTTACCTCTAATTGCAGATACGAGAAGGTACCTGTAATCTTGGTTGGAAATAAAGTGGACTTGGAGAGTGAGAGAGAAGTTTCATCTGGTGAAGGCAGAGCTCTGGCTGAAGAATGGGGTTGTCCTTTTATGGAGACGTCTGCTAAAAGCAAAACCATGGTGGATGAGCTCTTTGCAGAGATTGTCAGGCAAATGAACTATGCCTCCCAACCGGATAAAGATGACCCATGCTGTTCTGCGTGTAATATACAATAGCATTCCAAGGATGGAATTGGACCTAATTTGCTGCATTTGGGTAAGGTGACAGAATAGACTATTTCACTCTGTGATTTAAAGTTGGTTCAAAAATCCAAAGTGGAGTAGCACTGACCCTCCAAGTGAAACAATAAATATGGATCAGTTTAATAACGAAAAGAAAAAGAAAATTGAGAAGCTTTATTTGCCTGCAGCACACCTTCTGCATGTTCTACTCTCTGGCTTAGCCAACAGATTACAGGGTGAGCACAATCCGTGCACATTGGCTTGTCAGGTAACAGCTATTGCTTTAAGTTAAGAAAGGTTTTCGGTGGAAAGGAGCACACCAGCAAAGACCTTTTGGACTCTTGCCTATTCTGTACTGATAAGTAAAGATTTAACAAAAGGTAGAGCTCCTTACTGAATTTCAGGACTTTTATCACTTGTGGCCAAATCAGTCAAATATGCTAATTTTATTTTTGACGCAAGTGTTGATAGGTTTATTGGCAAACTAATATATAGTTCTGTTATTCCCTTTACATTCATTATTTTCTGTGATCCCATAATGCAAAAAGGAAAAATGCTCCCATCAGTACTTGAACGGAAAGAGAGAAGCTCTGAAGAAGAAGAAGAAAAAATAATCAACAGCTTGTAAAGAGAACACTGAAACATTAAAGTACGTTAAATATTCTGCATTGTTGCTCAGAAAATGGTGGATTGCTTCAGCTGCTGTTCAGTCAAGATACCAAACCAGCCCTTGCTTTACAGAGCAGGAAATGCATTAAATCTCTTTACTGATCCAGGAAGAAGCAACCATGATGGGGTAAAAAGAATTGTTTTGGCCTTACTAATGAGGAACATTTGCTAGCACATTAACAAGTACCACCTTGTAAGGAAAATGAAGCCATGTTGTATTCAGACGTTCCTTTTTGCAGAAACCTCACAGGGGCTGTAAAAGCATCCTATATTTTTTAGTTCTAAGGATACCAGTTTATTTTTGCCTTTGAAGGGCTGTGTCTTGGATGTGATATACTAATTGAGCTATGGGATTTAATTTTGCCACTTTATATCTTTCATGTTGGCGATTCTGGTTAAACTGTGTAGAATTACTTTGTCTCGGAAGGTGAATACAAAATATTTTAATTCCATGTGGGAATGAGAAAAAGGATTTTGTGTCTTCAATTGCCTAACATGCTAGTCAGGTGCTGCCATTAAAGTGATCCTGTTGCCCTGGTTATTCCTGTGACAAATAGTGAGTGAAAGCATTGTTTTAAAATGGTGGCTCAGCCTCTAATTTTAATTTAAATAGCAGTGAAATACTTAAAATTTGCATGACTTAACAGCACCAATTATATCTATTATGTCTTACAATCCAGGAAGTTTCCAATCAGAAAGTCTCTCTCTGTAAGATTGAAATGGTGGAATGATAATGGACCTTGATGGATGAATTGGTCTTTAAAATACAATATCACTGAGCCTATGGTCCAAATGTTATCCTTGAAAGATTGGTTTTTCAATCTTGTGAAGTAGTTCTGTGATTTCTTGTGTAGACGAGTGTGTGAAAGGAATGGATGTTCTGTGTATGGGTGTGAGTGTGTTGGTGAGTGCAACTTTTTACAAATGCTGTAATGAACTTGAGTTCTGAGATTTTGCCTTGATCAGCAGAAAAACAAACTGCAATCTAAAGGGTATCAAAAGCAAATGAATTTTTAAACGCCTTTAAAAAAAAACCACTTGGCCACTTTATACCTTACACAGTAGAACACATTTAATTTAGTTTAGATCAATTTCTAACAATGATGGATGATTATTGGCTATACTTGCCTTTGTTCTTGAATTATTTTTCCCTCATAATCAAGAAAGCAAAGGGTTGTCATTTAAACAGTGAGGTCCTGTATTAGAAATGTAATTCCTTCCCAAACCTCTTGCTCAGCTTTTAAGAATTACTGATCCTTAATGCAGCTTTTATTGGCAACTTCCACGTATTAAGGTAAAAATTATGAATTATAATCTTTAAATTCTTTTAGAAGAAACATTATGCAGCAGTATGTCAGAAGACAATTTCACTGATCAAATAAAAGTGGAATAAGCAGCTATAGAAGAGAGTTGAGTGCATCTTATACCGATTGAATCCAAAAAGAAATCCTGTATTGCATGTCAGATTATTTGATGTAAAAAGAATGAGGAGCATAAATGGCATTTCTTTATTTTTGTCAAGGCGTTATTTTAATAGGAAGCTTTGAGGGGGGGTGGGGAACCACAACTACTTTGGAGTGTATAATCTCCGCTTACTGACTAAACAATATACTTTCATACAAAAGGAAGTGATATGCTAATTCCAAGAAACAATTTAGATTCTGTCATTGGGTAGTACAGTATATTTGACCAAAATGATATTATCAGTTATGGTTATGTGGATCCCTCTCTCTCTCAAGTCATGTGCGTGGACCTACAGAGTTAGTGGCAGCTAAAAGGGATTCCTAGTGCTAATGCAAGAGTGTTCCTTTGTCAATCCTTACCCTTCCCAATTTGTAATAGTGAGCAACTTTGTCATTTTCTGGCCATCACTGTGTTTTTACAGATGATCTTGCCATTGGCTATCCCAGAACACAGATTTTAAAAACCAGATCAAAACAGGCATATTAATCTTGGCTGCAAGGTCATTCCGACACTATATATGCCACCGTTTAAGCATATTGACAGTAGCCTCTATGTTTTGGTGACATTTTCCAATTCATCTGGTCGGCAATATTACATACCTTGGGACCGCTTGTTGAGACTTAACTACCTGTATTGCATCCTAAGCAGATCCGGATCCAGTAGATATAATTTGGGAAGGAGGACTAACATGCCTTAAAAATATTATCAGTTCATCCAAGGACCAGATATTCTTTGCGTAGAGCTTCGTATTTTTCTGCAGCGGTGAGTCCCTCTTTTCCTTTGAAATTGGTTGAACAACACCAACATTTGTTCAGAATGGTTTTTGTAAGATGATTCAGCACACATGGAAATATCGATGGCAGTTACTGAGGAATTCCTCATCCGGTGGTAAAAACAATAAATACAGGTAGCCCTCGGCTCACAACATTAATTGAGCCCACATTTTTTGGTTGCTAGGTGAGACATTTGTTAAGTGGGTTTTGCCCCATTTTATGCCTTTTCTTGCCACAGTTGCTCAGCGAATCGTTGCAGTTGTTAAATTAATAACCCCGTTGTCAAGTGAATCTGGCTTCCCCATTGACTTTGCTTGTCAAAAGGTCACATGATACGGGGACAGTGCAACCGTCATAAGTATGAACCAGCTGTCAACCATCCGAATCTTGGTCACGTGGCCCGGGGGGATGCTGTAACGGTCATAAGTGTGAAAAATGGTCATAAGTCACTTCTTTCAGTGATGTTACTTCAAACGATCACTAAATGATCTGTTGTAAGTCGAGGACTACCTGTACCATTTTATCCCTTTATTTAAAAATTGGCATTGTTATTATTTTTTGTCAGCAAACATGCTCGTATTTTCTATGTCATATATGCCGCTTAAAGGTTTAGGGTGAGGTGACGCATGGTCTTCAATATAACTGAAATAACTCCACAATAAAGCAAATTTGGCAACTTCGGGGTTTTATTGTGAATTTTCCCTTTCTGAGTTTTCAATCAGGTTTTAAAAAGGGATTGCAGTGTGTTTTTGCAAATGTAACCATTGACAATTTGTCATTTCTAGAGTTGAATAAGAATCTTTAACAATTGACTGTGGACCTCTGTTACAACTGATAAATGGGGGAAAAATACTACATTTTATAAGTTATCAGTTGTTTAAATCGAACTATTTCAAAATAAAACAAATTGTACATAGAACTCAATGCAAACTCAGCAGTTGTATCTGGAGTTAAATTATTTTAACAAATAAATTTATTTAATGAAACGTCTGTTGGCTTGTCTTCTTGTCTTCCTTTTTATTCAAGAATAAAGCAAAAACCCAACGACATTCTTCACGTATTCCGAATTCCGAAGGAACATATTTGTCATGTTAGTGAAGAAGGTTTGCCCTGGTATTGATTCACTATTGTGTTGCTATCATGACAATACTGCTAAAATCTGTCATATGAATTACAGGTAGCAGTAAGTACTGTAGTAGATAGTTTTGGTTCTTAAGTAATGCAAGTCCTCAGATTCCAAAGACTGCTGTGGGAACTGTATATTCCCCAGCTAGAAGATTGACAAATGTAGCTAATTGTATGCAGCCATCAGCTGGTCTTACATTTGATAATTGACTCCATTCATTCAGTCAGTCAGTTTTGGCCCAAGTCCCTTTGGAGGGCTCTAAGTAGCTTTGCTTCCATGTATTGATGTGTGTGTTGCAAACAAAAGTAGCTGTATAGAGCAGTATAGACCAAATTTTCTTCTTTGTCCTTCCCCTCCATCTTTTCACGAATAAATTTGCATCTCTATGAAGTTTTCAATAGTGCTGGTCTTTTAAAATGTAGCAAATATTAAAGACCAAATTTTTTTTTTACAGAATAAATGAAGGCCGATTATACAATGAGTTCAACTTTTCTCTTTTAGGCAGTACAGAAGAACCCTAAAATTGGAGCACAGACCTGTAAAAAGTTCCCATGTCAGTATTTGTATTTAAAGCATTCATACCTTGTTCCTTAGCTAAAGGTATAAGGATGATGCTGAAATATGAACCAGATAGTGCCTACTCTCAGGCTTATATCCAACACAGGATTTTCCTCCATATGTTGTGTGTGTGTGTGTGTGTGAGAGAGAGAGAGAGAGGGCACACCAAGCTTTAAGAACAGATTAAAGGCACTATGACAGAGCCGTTGTCTTCATTGACCGCTGAGATTGCCAAAATGCCAATATAGCAAAAAAAAATTACCAGGTAGAAAATGATACCCACACCAAGGATTTTGAGAAAAGAAACACAGAAACGAGCACATTACATTATGCTGTAATTTTGGGTAAAGAGCCAGGTCTTCAGATATCTTCGAAATAACAGCAGAGTGGGGCCATCTGGATCTTGGGGAGAGAATACCTCTTTCCAGAGGGCAGGCACAGATATCAAGAAGGAAAACTTAGGGGGATCCTGAGATATGACGTAGTTGAAGGAATCTGAAGCACCTCAACCCTACGGGATTGATTCAACAGGGCAGGTTCTATGAGAGGCGGGCTGTCCCTGAATAATCCGGTCCTATGTCATGTAGGGCTTTATAACACCTTGAATAATCTGGCAGCAAACTAGCAACCAGTTCAACTCATGAAACAGCCCCTCGTAGTTAAGTCATTTTGGCTCCCACCTGTGTCCCAGGGACAGGATGGAAAATGAGGGGGTGCACTTGAAGGGTAAACTAGAAGACACCCTGAGCTGTTGCATTATTGCTACGGTCATTGTTACCTGCAAAATTAAGTTCTATAGCTCCTTTTCGCTCACATCTCACAAAAGCTGGACTGGTTTAAGTAACTTATTAAGGGGCCACCCTTGGCTACCATAGACTAATACAACTTTCTTACAATTTGATTACAGGTACTCATTAACTTACAACCATTCATTTAGTGGCTCATCAAAGTTAAAATGGGATTGAAAAAAAGTGACCTACGAGTTTTTCACATTTATGAGAGTGGCAGCTTCTCCTTGGTCACATAATCGAAATTTAGGCACTTGGCAACTGGTTCATATTTATAATGGCTGTAGTGTCCTGGGGTCAGGTGATCCCCTTTTGTGGTGACCTTCTGACAATGTCGCAAATCTTTCTTTTACTTTTCACAGCAGGATAGCCTGAGTGGGTTAAGTTATTTTCAGAAATATGCAGGTGCAAAGTTCCTTCTTCTCATCTCTCTAAAACCTGCCTAGGATTTCCTTCAATAAATGTTATATTTCTTGCTCAGACCCATACTTTAAATATGTAAATAACACCATTTGGTACAGCAGCCTATAACAGAAAGAACTGGCTGTATTTTTCCTCCACTTCTAGTGGGGATTTATTTTTGGTTGAGAGAAATCATTGTTCTTCCATAGCAACCAGAATGGGATGTAACACCAGAAGTTGGTCTGATAAAAATACCTCTAGATTCATCTGGGCCAATTAAGTTCCTAAAATTAAATTCATTGACATAATGTGTTTCAATTTTAACATTATCATAAAATATAATTGGCAAATGTCAAAAACAGATTTCTGTGATTATCTTGAAGGAGGATTGATACTTTAAAAAAAAATCAGAGGACAAATGTAGGTTACAGCAATCTACAACTTCTTTCCTGAAATTCTGAGAAGTATTTATTTATTAAGGTAGATTATATGTGACATTCGTGACAGGAGAGTTTACCTAGTATTATAAAATATCTTTTTCAAATGGACTTACTATTTTTGAAAATCAGCTAAAATTCTTCAAGGAGATCTGATTCCAAATAGCAGGTATGTTTGTTTGTCCTAACTTGCCTTATTTCATTCTCACAATAATCTCAGTAAGTAATGCTTAAGAAACAGTAATTGTTATTTCCTCAGTAAACTTTATGACTGAGTTGGGAATTTAAATCTTGCTATCCCTAGTCCTAGTTTGATGCTCCTTGCATCTATAGACACATCTGGATCTGATCATTTCTTATGCCTTTTACCTATTACTGTTGTCTGATTAAAATTGTGTGACAACAGTGTTACACATAGTGAAACATACCTTAGA
>JANHFT010000337.1:0-10713 GCA_032467955.1 Pseudoxenodon macrops | reverse complement strand
GGGCAAAAGAAGAAGAAGGGGACGTCAGGTGGCTAGATGGAGTCACTGAAGCAGTTGACGTGATCTTCAATAGACTCCAGAGGATGGTAGAGGACAGGAAGGCCTGGAGGAACGTGGTCCATGGGGTCGCAATGGGTCGGACACCACTTCACAACTCACAACAACAATTACCTTCTCTACCCTCAGCTGATCACACAAGCTGATGTGAACTCACCACCTTTGGTGCGAACGCAGCTCAGATCCAGCGTACAAGCATCTCCTGCATAAAGGCCCACACACCGTTCACCTCCCAAGGTGGAAAGGCCCGATTGGCAACTTCTTTCTAAAACGGGACCAGGTTCCCCAGGGGAAGAGTTGCGAGACTAGTTCACATTACCATAAGCCACAAAGATCTCTGTGTGCGTCCATTCGAGACTCTGGGAACTTGGGGCTCCTAAAGAATCTGGCCCAATTGAGATGCAGCTGCAGACCAATCCCTCTCAATTCATAAAGATTCCAGGAGCCTCTCTGCTCCTGCTACCCCAAATCTCCTTTTGTTCTCTTATCTCTGTATGAGCTTCCAAAGAGGGAGCCCTTTGCAGATAGACACTGGCCTGTCTTTTTCAAAATGTCCTACACACACACACACACACACACACACACCATAAATTGGGAAGCTAACAATGACCACATTTGGAATACTGCATCTAGTTTTGGTCACCATATTATAAAAAATGATGTTGAGACTATAGAAAGAGTGCAGAGAAGAGCAACCAAGATGATGAGGGGACTGGAGGATGAAACATACGATGAACGGTTGCAGGAACTGGGCCTGGCTAGTCAAGGGAAGAGAAGGACCAGGGGAGACAGGAGAGCATCTTCCAGTATTTGAGGGGCTGCCACAGAGAGGAGGAAGAGGGAGTCAAGCTATTCTCCAAAGCCCCTGAAGGCAGGACAAGAAGCGATGGATGGAAACTAACCAAGGAGAGAAGCAACTTAGAACTAAGGAGGAATTTCCTGACAGTTTCCTGAGGACAGAAATTTCCTGAGGACAGTTAACCGGTGGAACTGCTTGCCTCCAGAAATTGTGGGTGCTCCATCACTGGAGGTTTTCACAAAGAAACTGGACAATCATTTGTCTGAAATCTTACAGGGTTTCCTGTCTGGCTGGCAGGTTGGACTAAAGTCCCTTCCAAAGCTGTTATTCTGTTTATTATAACGTGATGAGAAATAGCTGGACTTCCTTAACTGCAGAGGGGGGGAGCCCTGGGCTTGGAAGGGGCTCCGTAGGGCAGCCTTCCCTGCTTGGGGGGGGGGGGGTGAGATGAAAGCCTCCAGGCAGGGGAGGCCTCTACCTGGGGGTGGAGAAGGTCTGACACTCCATCCCTCCAGAGAGCTGCTGCCCCTCCTCAGTGGGACCCCCAGGGATCTCCCCGCTACCTCAGCAGGTTCTCCCCCCAGTTCCCTCCTGCCCCTCTTTTCTACATGACTGCCCCATCTGGGGGGGGCTCAGCTGCCGGGGGAAGCCGCCAACCCGCCCCCAGCCTCCTTCCCTGAACCTGCTTTCGTGTTCCCAAGGAAGCCCCAAGTGGAGCCCAGCCGCCCTTCCTGTTCACATTATTTTCCTTTATTTATAGAAAAAAAAGCCCTGCTCTTCCTTTCTCCCTTACATGGGCTTCAGGCGAGCCACCCTTGCCTTTAAAAATAGCAGCAGCCGGGCGGCCTTTGCTGACTGCAGGACAAGGACTCTCTGGAGCTGCCGAGGGCCCGTCCAGGGGCAGGGAGGGAGGGGGCCACGCAGGACGGCCCCTAACGCTGGACATTAGCACCATGCCTCCAGGGGCCCAGGGCAGCTGGCGGGGGTCCCAGGAGTGGGGTGAAAGAGTGAAGATAGCAGCCAAAACCTCCCCCTCCCTTCCACAGATACCTGGCAGTGCCAGTGGGCAGGGAAGGACAGTCCAATAACGGGGGTCTTTCTGGAGCACCCCTACTTTGGGTGGAAATGCTGAGTTCTGCATTCACCGGCAGGGTTGAGAGGCCGAAGGGGACCCCCCCCTCCCTCCTCTCCCTCCCTCCTGTCTCCCTCCCTCTATTTCCAAGGAAGCTCAGGCATTTCTGGGTCACAAACAAAATTACTCCATGGCGAGAGTTTCCCCTGGGAACGTTCCTCCTTCTGGTCAGCCAGCCTGGCATCCAGCCAAGGGACGGGAGCCGGCCAGCTGCCATCGCAAGGGGGGCGGCTGGGACCGGGAAGTCTCCAAAGGGAGGAGAAGCCGGAGGGAGGGAGGCCTCTATCTTCAAAGGGGCTGATGAGGTCCTGCTTTGGGGCAACTGCACCACGTGTACACACACACACACACACACACACACACACACACAGGCTTCCACGCCCTTCTCCATCGTCTCTGGGTGCCTGGTGGGAGATGCCGCCACGACCGTCCCACGTGGTGTCCCAAAGCTGCTTTTCAAAAGACAACTGGACTTTCTTGGGGTTTTTTTTTGTTTGGTTCTGATCCAAGAAACTTCCTCAGTTGCCTTTTGGAAAAGCACCTTTGGGACATCCTGGGCGACTGAGACTCTCAAGGTGGGGGAATTGTTTTCCAACCTACAATCAAGATGATGCAACTATTAATCAGTGGAATGGCTTCTCTCCGGAGGTTGTGGGTTCCTCATCGCTGGAAGTTCTTAAGAAGAGACTGGACAGCCACTTGTCTGTAGTGGTGTAGGATCTCCTGCTTGAGCAAGGGGTTGGGCTAGAAGACCTCCGAGGTCCCTTCCGACTCTGTTGTACTGTCCCGTTTTCCCCACCCCCAGGACTGACTGGCCTCTTCTCTACTACGCCTCCCAGTTGGAAGAGGCTGAACAAACAGGCTCCACCCCCCCCCCCCACAGCTGCCATTCACTGGTGGGGCTGATCAAAATTGAAGGGCCAGGCCAGGCCCACCAGCTTGCCTGTCCTTCCTGGATCCTCTGCTCCTCACGTGGCTTTCCATCAGCTCCCTCCCCTCTGTGGGAAAATGGGAGGAGGAGGAGGCGACCCTCGGACTCCTGCATGGGTTTGCTCAGGGCAGGAGAAATGGGGTGCAGTAACTCGGGCAGAAGAAGGCGGGGGTCCTGACCTCAGCTTCCTTAGAAAGCACGAAGCAGAGTCTTAGTCCCCGCAAAACCCCTTTTATTTACACGACTGTGAATTCCTTTCATTCACAGTCAGGAGGGCTTGTCAAACAGTCTTTCAGAGGAATGTTTATCAACACAGAACTTATCTCGCTTGGGAAGCTGCCAGAGAACTAGTTTCCAAGCGCAGGGCAAGGCCAAACTTGGCACAGAGTCTCTTAGAGTCACAAACAGAATTTTCCACTCTTGAAACGACCAATCAAATAAATTGTTTCCTACAAAAGCCCCCTTCCTGTTCACTCTCTTTTGTTTCCTGTGGGAGGGGCCAATCACCTCCAAGCTTTCCTTCTAGTGACTGGAGGACACTCGAAAATATCCCCTGAATCCCCACAGCAGGAGAGTCCAAGCATCCTTGGCAAATAACCTTCAGTTCGCAACTTTTCCAGCCTCCGGCCGTGTCTGCAGAGAAGGTTCCTGGAATTTGTATCCTGGTGTAGAAAAACAAAGGCAGTAAAATCAAGGGGGGAAAGTCCTGCATCAAATGAACCTGCAACCGACTCCAAGGGTCTGGAAGGGATCTCGGGGCTCCCTTCACGTCCGATCAGCCCCGGAGGTGAATGGCAGCCGGAGGGAGGGAGGGTCTGTGGGCTCAGCCACCCGAAGGGTCCCACCTCCTCTTCCAACTGGGAGGCTCAGCAGAGAAGAGCCTGTTCAGGGTGAGGGGAGGAAAACAGAACAGAATAACAGAGTCGGAAGGGACCTTGGAGATCTTCTAGCCTGACCCCCTGCTCAAGGCAGGAGACCCCTCGACCACTGCAGGCAAATGGCTGTCCAGTTTCATCTCAAAAGCCTCCACGGATGGAGCTCCTGGACCTCAAGGTGCAGGGAATTCTAGACAGTAATGTTAGGATTGGTTACAAATTCCTTAGCCCTTCTATAAGTCACGCTGTTCATTTTGGAAAAGCAGGTGTGCGAGTCGTTTTGTTCAGGTGTTCTTGTCGTGGACCGACACCACTTGGGTCTCTGCTTGCGTCACAGCCCAAGCTAAAGATCACATTTGCTTTGCTGTTCCAGCCAGGGGTCTCCTTGCAAGAAGCATCCGGCCTCTCCTCGATCTGCAACTGGCACAGCTGGCTATGTTTCCTTTGCCCCGGCCCTTTTTAGCACCCCCAATCCAGGCCTCGGATCTTGCTTTGTTCCTAGCAAAGCGTCTTGGCTCTTCCTTCCCCAATCTCTGTGCTGGCGGGTGTGGGAGGGAGGGAGGGAGGGAGAGAGAGAGAGAGAATGCAATCTTTTGCAAGAAGAGAGTTGTTGTTTGGAGAAATGGCGCTTGGGGGTCCCAGGCCTTCGGAGGGTCCGGCTGCACCAGGCCAAGAGCGTTCCTGGCGGGCTAAGCCCCTGAGGACTAGCGTTTCCCTCAAGTCTTAGTCTCTGGACTGAAGCCCTCAAGCGGCAGCTCCCCCTGGAAAAGTCCCAGAGAAATTCTCTTCCTGGGCTTGGGAAACGGTAGCTCGTGTTCTGGAGAAGGACTGGAAGTCCCAGATCGGATCCCCAAAGTAGCTCTGGACGTGCTTCTCCTTCCTTGGGCCGTGCCCTCCTGGGGTGGGGCCTTCCCAGAAGTGACCAATTGGTCCCCAGGGGGGCTGAGCCCATCTGAGAAGGCTGAGAAGGCTCCGTCCAGGCATCCTTGCCTGGTTCACAGCTGGCAGAGACCCCTCGCCTTCTCCAGGGGAGCCACCTGCCTCTCGCGGGGGAGCTGGGAAGGGTCCTCCTCAGGGAGAAGAGCCGGGTGGGGCCAGGAGGGGGTCTTCCCAGGGGAGCTTGTGAAGCTGGACCGGGAGGCTCGGAGGGCCTTCAAGGAGGATGTGTGTTAAAGGCACCAGAGAAGGAAGGAAGGAAGAACTCACTTAGTTTGCCAACTCTGCCCGAGGAGAGACGGGGGAAATGATCTTGCAAGGTAAGCGGCACGTGTTTAAGGGAAGTTTCAGTTCTGCAAGTTTGCTGGGGGGGGGGGTGAGAGAGAGAGCGGGGGGGAGATTAGTTTTACAGAATAACGGAGTTGGAAGGGAACTTGGAGGTCTTCTAGTCCAACCCCCTACTCAGGCGGGAGACCCTTGTACCATTTCAAACAAATGGTTGTCCAATCTCTTCTGGAAAACCTCCAATGATGGAGCACCCACACCGCCTGGTGGCAAGCAGTTCCACTGGTTAATTGTTCTCACTTTTACCAGGTTTCCCCTTAGTTCTAAGAGGTTGCTCCTCTCCTTGGTTAGTTTCCATCCGCTGCTTCTTGTCCTGCGTTCAGGGGCCCTGGAGAATTAGGTCTTTTGGGGTGCAGCTCCTCAAATACTGCTATCATGTCACCCCTAAACCTTTTCACTAAACTAGACACGCCCAACACCAGCAACCATTCATTTTATACCAGGAGTCCCTTAATCATCTTTGCTGCTTCAACTCAAAGTCACCTAGGAAGGACCAGCTGTGGCCTCCATCCCTCCTTTCAAACCGCTTGTTCAAACTCCCCAGATGCAGCTGCCTCCAGATGTGTTTGACTCCATCTCCCGAGATCCCCACCCAGATCCTGCCCTGGAATCCCTGGGAGGGCAAAAGGAGGTGGGGAAGGTCGCTGCAACCTTGGACCCTCCTGGGGAATGGAGGTGGGGCGGGGGTGGTGGTGGTGGGGCTGTCTGGGATTCATTGGCCGACTGGGGCAGCCCCCAAATCTTTGGTCACTAACCTTTGCCGCCTTTGCCTCCCGTCCTTAAGAAATGCGGAAGCCCCACTGAGCTCCGATGCCCCAGCAGAGGGCAGGAGGGTGAGAGGGGGCCCCCCTCGGCTCTTCCGAAGCCCCTTCAACCTGGGCTGGGGGGGATTGTTTGGGGGACGGCGCAAGGTGTGATCACAAAGCTGCCTTTTAAATTTCAAGTGATTCGGCATTTAACGGAATCAGAGAGTAGGAAGGGACCTCGGAGGCCATCTAGTCCAACCCCCTGCTCAGGCAGGAGACCCTATGGTTGTCCAGTCTCCTCTTGAAAACCTCCGGTGATGGAGCCCTCACAGCCTCTGGAGGCAGGCAGTTCCACTGGTTAATGGTCTTCACTGTCAGGACATTCCTCCTTAGCTCTGTGAGGTCGTTTCTCTCCCTGGTTGGTTTCCATCCGCTTCTCCTCCTCCTGCCTTCCGGGGCCTTGGAGAAGAGGTGGGCACCCCCCTCCACCCCCCTCTTTTGGGGCTCAGCAGCCCCTCAGCTGCCCTCATTCTGCAGCTGCATTTCCTTTTGCTCCCTGTTTGCACCCACGGAGGCGGCCTTGCCCCTCCCTCCCCTCCTGCTGCTGACCGATAACGGAGGGCCCACTGAGGCTGGAACCGCCCAGCTCTCTCGGTGCCGCTGGGGGAGGGGCTGAAGTGGCTCTTCCCAGCCTCAATGGGCACATTGTGAGCCCAAGGTGGGGATCCCTAAATCCCTCCCCCCTTCCTTCCTCAGAGAGCTCCAGGCAGGGTGCAGAGTTCTTCCGTCCTTCCCCCCTTTTTCTTCAACGACAACCCTGCTGGGGGGGTGGAGGGGCTGACCCAAAGAGCTTCCACGGCTGAGGGAGGAACCGGACGGGGGTCTCTTTAATCCTCCACCCGGCCCCTCCACCACCCCCACACTTGGAATCCAGGTAGTCCTTGACTTACAACACTTCATTTAATGACCGTCCAAACGGACTTATGACCGCTTTTCACACTTATGACCGATGCAGCATCCCCACGGTCACAAGATCAAAATTCAGAGGCTTGGCAACCGACTCGCATTTATGACGGTTGCATTGTCCAAGGGTCAGGTGATCCCCCTCTGCGACCTCCTGACCAGCAGAGTCCATGGGGAAGCCCATGTTGGCTTAGCAATTCAAACCATGGCTTAGCGGGTCAATGGGCCCCGGGGCCTTGCCTGCCTCTTCCTGGCCCCCTTGCTGCCGATGTCCATCGCCCCAAGAGCCACGGGGCCTGGGGGCCTCCACCGGGCTCCTCTGCAGGGACGGGGCCCGTGTTTTGGGGGAGTGAGCAGGAAGCCGGCTGTCTCCTCCAGGTTTACCACCTCTGCCTTCTTTCCTTTCCGCAGACGTGAGCACGGGGCCTCCGGATGCCACCCGGGCAATGCCCTCCACGAACGGAAGCCTGGGCAGCCCCTCCTCCTTCACCTTGAGGGGCTTGCCTGGCCTGGAAGCCGCCCACTTCTGGCTGGCGTTCCCCCTGTGTGCCATGTACGTGGTGGCCCTGCTGGGCAACTCCATCGTGGTGCTGGTCATTAAAGCCGAGCCAGCCCTCCACACGCCCATGTACCTCTTCCTGGGCATGCTGGCAGGGGTGGACCTGGCCCTGGCCTCCTGCACGATGCCCAGGGTCCTTTCCCTCTTTTGGCTGGACGCCAAGGAGATCGCCTACAGGACCTGCCTCCTCCAGATGTTCTTCATCCACTCCCTCTCGGGCATGGAGTCCGCCATCCTCCTGGCCATGGCCGTGGACCGCTACGTGGCCATCTGCCGCCCGCTCCAGTACTCCACCATCCTCACCAACTCTGTGACGGTCAAAGTGGGCGTCGTGGCTTTGGTGAGGGGCGTGGCCTTCTTCCTTCCGCTGCCCCTGCTCCTCAACCGCCTGTCCTTCTGCGGCCCCAGGGACCTCCGGCATTCCTACTGCCTGCACCAAGACATGATGAACCTGGCGTGCGACAAGCACAACCTGAGCATGAACATCGTCTACGGGCTGATCGCCATCAGCCTGGTGATGGGCCTGGACTTCCTGCTCATCCTCGTCTCCTACCTGCTGATCCTGAAGGCCGTCCTGGGGCTGAGCTCCTGGGAGCAGCGCCTCCGGGCCTCTGGCACCTGCCTGGCCCACCTCTGCATGGTCCTGGCTTTCTACGTGCCGCTGATTAGCCTCTCCGTCATCCACCGGTACAGGAAGGACGTCTCTCCTCTGCTCCAGGCCGTCAGCAGCAACATCTACCTCCTGGTGCCTCCCGTGCTCAACCCCATTGTCTACGGGGCTAGGACCAAAGACATCCGCAAACGGGCCTTAAAGTACATGAGGCTCAGCAGGAACAGGGAGCCTCACTGAAGCCGGCTGGGGGCAGAAAGCCCAGCCGGAAGCTGCTCTCTTCATCCCAGGGGGAGGCAGGCCCCCTCTGAGGTCCATGGGCTCCCAGGTCAACTGCCATCTTCAGCAGCCTTCCTCTTGCAATGGCCAACGTCCCCGTTTTTGACCTGCCTGTGGAGGCTGGAACGCCCCTGCCCTCCTGATCCCCCGACTGTTCAAACTGACCCCAGGATGGACATCACAAGCCCTTCTTCTGCGCCTTTGCTGACCCACGGACTCCACCGGTCCTTCTGGGGTGCCTGTATGTTCCTGTCCCCCATTATCAGAGGAGGCCTCATCGCCCCAGAAGAATCTCTCCAAGGGAGCAACGGATAATTCGCCAACCTCTCTATCAAATGAGCTTCTCATGGAGGAGGAGGAGGAGGAGGAGGAGGATGGAGACATGCTTCAGAACTTATCAAACCTGAGAGGTCCACTGCCCTCTACTGAACCTTCTGTCCCTTGCTTGAGGTCCATGCATCATGAAGGATTGAGACATGCTGGTCAAGGAAAGACGTTGGTCAAAAAGGGGCCGGTAGTTTATAGCAATGGTATAGCTGCTCATCCTAAAACCATCACTGGGAGTCTTACATCCAATAAAGCACAGAACAGAGAATAATAGAGCTGGAAGGGACCTTGGAGGTCTTCTAGTCCAACCCTCCAAGGCCTCTGGTGGGCAGTCATTCTTCGGAGACGGCCCGGCCCCCCCGGCCCCCCAGGGGGGAGCTCACAGAGGGGCCTCTCCACCCCCTGATGGTGCCCTGGCTCTAGAAAGCCAGAAGTGGGCTGGTCCTTGGAATGGGGGGAGGGGGCTTTTTTGAGGGGGGGGAGGCTCATTCAACCCCACTCCCAGAAGGCTTCCTCAACCAGCACCTCTTCTTCTCTTCTGTCAGGGAGAAGGAGGGAGATGCAGAGAGTCTTTTGGGAGGATTCCTCGCATGGAAATGCTAAAGGGAAAAGCAAACTGGGAGTAACTCTGGGGGTCTCCTAGCCCAACCCCCTGTCCAAGCAGGAGACCCCGCAACTCCTCCAGAACAATTGGCTCTCCAATCTCCTCTTCAAAGCCTCCAGTCTTGGAGCGGCCACAACTTCTGAAGGGAAGCCAGACAATTCTAGTTCTAGTTGCTTCTCTCCTTGATTAGTTTCCACCCGTTGCTTCTTCACGGTGTGTGAAGGGGGTCTGCATTATGCACTTAATAAGGGGCAAAGTCACACCGTCAAGGGATGCCCCAAGTTGGACTCCATCAGTAGAGGAAGGAAGTGGACGCCCACTGCTGGCTGGGTGGGGAGACGGCAGTGCTCCTCAGTTCCTGTTGGCTCTGGATCCACTCTCCCAAGTGGACCGGAGGTTCAGGTGATGGGAGGGAACCAGGGGAAGAATGAGGCGGTCCATGAGCCCCTGACTCCCCTGGAGAAGCTCAGGGCCACTTGCAGCTCCTCCCTCCCCAGCTGCTCCTGCAGGACCAGCCTTCACTCATCCCAGGGCCCGGCTGGAGCCCAAGGGGGGAAACCGTTAACCTGCCCATCCATCTACTCCAGTAGGAAAGGCTCTAGGACAGGGGGGGGTTCCCAGCTCTTTCTATATCCCCACCCCCACCCTTACATCGCCCCTGACATGTTCTCCCACCCCTTAAATAAATAAATAATTATAGGCACAAAATCACACATATACACTATAATTCTGAAAGTTCTTCTAAAGTTTTCTGGAATGTCACCTCGCAGCCCCGGTTGGGAGCCTCTGGTCCAGGACGACTCGCTGCAGGACAAGAGTTGCACTAATGTCCAAGAAATGGCGGAAATGAATCATGAAAGAAAGGATGCCAAAGGACGGACAGAGTGAAAAGTGAACGACAACAATTAAAAAATATTTTTAATCATTTTAAATAATTGTATTGAATTGTTGGATTGTCCCGTGGCGAATTGCCCCGTTCCTGCAGGAAAATGGTGTTTTCTGTCTTCCTTCAGCCCAAACCCTCCTAGTGGCTCGGATTCAGCAGGCAGCAGCCAAGCCAGTGAAGGGCACCTGTCCGGCCTTCTGCCTTGGGAAACTTCCCTCTCCCCTCCAGGGGAGGCCGGCCGGGCCAGGGACTCCACTCCACAGCAGGAAGGCTGGCATGGCTTCCATTCAGGTGGATGGGCTGCAGCAGGTGAACCTGGCGAGGCCGGTTGGGCTGGTCTCCTCCCCCCACCCTCCTTCCCCCGTCGGCCAGGGAGGTCTCTGGCTGAGCCCCTTCCAGGCCTCTCTGTCATTATAAGAACAAAAATGCTCCCATCCTCTCCCTCTGCCTGGACACGGGACCTGCACAGCAGGCCTGAAGAAGAGGGGATCCCTCCCAGGGGCACCAGGCCATAGAGCAGCCCTTCCACCGTGCTCATTTCACTTATTTCGCTGTAAAATCCATTAGCCACCCACCTGACCACACGGTCACTCTGGGCACCTTACTATATAAAAGGTAACATGGCACAAAACCTAATAATGTAAATACGATGCTATAAAAATAC
>JANHFT010000332.1:0-14558 GCA_032467955.1 Pseudoxenodon macrops | reverse complement strand
GCACCTTTGATTCTACACGGGAAAGAACCCGAACAACAAAATACCTACATACAGGCACCCGTGAAAACCTCAAAAACCAAATATATATATATATATATATATATTAAGTAGCTGCAAATACTTTGACATTTCATCCTATAGTCCTTTTTTAAAAATGAGATTCAAAGTGGCTTGAATTAAATTGAACTGCCTTCAAATCTCAAATCAAATCAAATCATGCCCTTGTTGACACTCGAATCTCCTATTTGAATTGAATCAGACTTTCTAGTATGTCCTACTTAATGGGTCTCAAGGTCTAGTGCTTGAAGTTTGTAAACCAATAGCAAGATGGCTGATAAATTGCATTGCTGTTCCTGACAATAGACTTTGCTCTCTTAGGTTTGTTGTAAAATCACATTTCCTGTAACCTCAGAAAAAATGTATTCTCTAGCAGAGTTTCCCCCAACAATCTGCTTTATAGACGTGTTAGCCTTCATCTCCCTTAATCCCCAATTTAGTTCCAGTGTGATCCTTCAGCAAGCTGTTGAGAGGAAATTTTCTTCCTCTCAATTTCTATGGATATACCCAGCGATTCTTTGAATACATTACAAAGAATGCTGACCTATTCTGATGTTCTACAAAGCAGGGATCTCCATTTCACATTAACTGTTTTCTTTACTAACCAGTTCAGAAATATAACTAATAAAAAAGACCTGCTCTCAGTACATACTTATCCTCTCCTCGGCCTGTTTTAATATCCTTGACATTTCAGACAATAATAGTTTTACTTTCTTTTTCCTGTCTTTTTTCTTTAAACTATTCAAGAGGACATGCTTCCTTTTTCGGACATGCATTTCACTTCAAAACAAAATGTAATGCTCCAAAAATTTTCCTTGCTGTCTCTATATTTATTTTCTTAGCCAAGAATAAGGAACACTTTCATTCAACACTTTTATTTAATGGCAAACAGTCAATAAATAGCTTTGTAAATGTAAACGTAAGTAAACAGCAGGTTGAAATTTGATCTTGTTTTGCTCAAGATCCTATTCACAATAGTACTAGGTAAGTATTTTTCACAATGTGAAAAAGTTTTAAATATTAGCTGTCATTCAACACAGAAATTAACTCTTCTCAATTCATAAGTTGGAGAAATCCTTCAGTTGGGATTCCCCCACAACTGGATAGAAATTCTGAGAAAAATATTAAAATCATTCAAAGTAAATTATTGTTTGATGGACATTTAGTACATGTGGACAGACTGAGACAGAAAAATTCAAGACAGTACATCTCCTTCCTGAAAGACATAGATCCTTTTCAACAATAAATATGATCTGGATTTCTAAGAATTTGGCTACTAAGTTTTCTAAAGAAGTATTACCGTGTTTCCCTGAAAATAAGACAAGGTCTTTTGAACCTTGAAATAAGCGCTTGGCCTTATTTTTGGGAAGTTATTATTTTTGAGGTGCAGGAGGACGCGAGCGTGGTCACCTCATGGCTACTGCTGTGTTTTGGGGAGGGCTTATTTTCAGGGAAACGGTATTAAATAACTTTTTAGATCATAATGCTATGAGTTTGAGTTCCAGATCTTTTAGATGAACACTAAATGAAATGTTACAAAAATAATAGTAAAGTGTTTAAAAAAGAAACTAAAATATTTTTTTAAATAATTAGATCAAAGTACAGATTTAAGAATGGTTTTTAGAACTCAAGTAACGCATTTATCAGAGGTTATATGCATAAGAATAAACTCAAAAAAGAGGCAAGAGAAAACACAAGCTGTTTTGAATGAGATAACGAGAAAGGAAGAATTAAAGAAATTTCCAAGAAAGATAAGTATTTATTTGTATCAAATTTAGAAACTGCCATCTCACTCAGAGTATTTTGGGAGGCATACAATCAAAACAAATAAACAAATAAATATAATTTCTTAACAAATTAAGTTTTTACAATGACAGTTATCTATGTTAACAGTAAAAGAATGGAAATACAAAATAAAATGTGTAAAATAAAACCTTCTGAATTTGCAAACAAACCAGGAAAAATTTTTTTTATTGAGGGTTACAGAGAAACAGAAAGAGATTATGGAAGAACCTATTAAAATAAGGGAAGTTTCTGAAGCTATAAGAAAAAGATTAAAACAGGAAAGATGCTTGGACCAGATGGATTATCAGGTCCTTATTATAAATAAATAACCCTTATTATAAAATGTTTTGAGGATGAACTTTTACAATATTTACAAAATACAATGAATTCTTTCTTATATGGAAGAAAGATGTCATAGAGTTGGGAAAAGGCCAATTTAGCACCAATATATAAAGAGGGACAAGATTCAACTTTTATAATAATCTATAGGCTGACATCATTATTGAATATTGACTACAAGTTGTTTACAATGATTCTGACTGATAGACTGAAAATAATTTTGCAAGAATTTATTCATCAAGATCAATGTGGGTTTTCACATAAAATACAGTTAAAGGACAATCTTAGTTGAACATTTTGAAATATTTGGAGAAACATAATGAAAAGCAAATCACATTGGTTTTCTTAGATGGAGAGAAGATCTTTGACAATTTGAACTGGGCTTTCCTGTTCAAAGTTTTGATATGAACTTTGGAGTCAATTTTATTAAATGGGTAAGATTGATTTATACTTTACAGAAAGCACAAATAATTGTCAATGGAGATTTAACAAAGCCTTATGAAATATTAAAAGAAACGACAAGGATTTCCACTTTTTCTTCCTTGTTTATATTGGTTCCTGAAGTACTAAACAGAGATATAAGATGAGACAATTGTAGGGGTAAAGATTAAAAAAGACTAAAAATTAAAAGTTAAGGGCTTTTGATTTGGTGTTTGCTTTGGAAGATAATTTAAAGGGAATTTGAGCATTAATGGAAAAATTAAAAAGAATTTGATCGGGTTTTTTAGGATGAACAAACAGAAGATGAAAATGTTAACCAAATCACAAGAACAGAGAATTCACAAATAAAACACATTTTAAGATAGAGAAGTAAAAAAAAAAACCTCGGTATCACCATGACAAACAGAAATTGTAAGTTATCTCAAAATAATTATGTTGAGACAGGGGTGAAATCCAGCAGGTTCTGACAGGTCCTGGAGACCGGTAGCGGAAAATTTGAGTAGTCTGGAGAACTGGCAAATACCACCTCTGGCTGGCCCCAGAGTGGGATGGGAATGGAGATTTTGCAGTATCCTTTCCCTGCCACTCCCACCAAGCCACACCCACAGAACCGGTAGTAAAAAAAATTGGATTTCACTACTGCGTTGGGACATGAAACGAAGTTAAAAAAACATATGTTAAGAAGTTACAATTTTCATTGCTGGAGAAAATGTAATAAAAATATCTTGCCTAGAATGATGTTTTTGTTTCAGACAATACCTATTTTGATAACTGATGCACCACTTAAACAGTGACAAAAGGATATACGGCAGTGGTAAAATCCAATTTTTTTGGGCACTGGTTCTGTGGGTGTGGCTTAGTGGGCGTGGCTTAATGGGGGTGATGTGACTGGGTGGGCATGGCCAACATTTTCTTTACTTTTTAAAGCATTTTTAACTACTGCTGTGAAACGAAAGTGAACGGCACTGCCACAGCAGTGCTCCGGGAGGGCAGGCACATGTCTGCAGCCAGGCAAGGAAGGAGAACGGCGAGAGTGGCAGGTTGTTCCAGGAAGAGCTTGGCGTTTCCCTCAGTTGCAAATGCTGAGATTTGAAGTTAACCCCAGTCTTTGCAGCTAAGGGAAATGCCAGGCCGTTCCTGGAACAACCCGCCGCTCTCGCCACCCTCCCTCCCTGCCTGGCTGCAGACGTCTGCCTGCCCTCCCAGAGCACTGCCGTTCCCTTTCTTCCTTCTCCCACTGTGAAATGGCGCTGCCGCAGTGGTGCTCCAGGAGGGCAGGCGGTGCGCATGTGCACCACCACCTCTGCCGCATCTCTCTGTCCCAGAGCAGCGACTGTGTGTCCACCAAGGGCCGGCCACCCACCCACTGGCTGGTCTGGACTGGACACCAATCTCTGAAGGCAAGCAGGCGTGGGGAACTGCTGGGAAGGCCGCGTGGAAGGCTGTCAAGCATGGCAGAGCTGAAAAGAAGGGAGTAGGCTGTTAGCTCCCTTTCCCATGGCCCCGACGTGCTTGCCTGCCTTCCACATAGCCTTCCGCTTGCCTGCCTTCACAAACTAGCCACGGGAACACCGGGAAGGCTGCAGGGAAGGCAGGCAAGCATGGCAGGGCTGCAGGGAATGGAATAGGAAAGGCAGTCTGGGATGGGGGGGCAGGGGCAGCTAAGTAGGCCATGACTTTGCAGGCTCACCTGGTAGGCAGATCAGGGGTGCAGTGCTTCAGATAGGCAAGCTGCAGAGTAGAGACTGGGTGGGGCAACTGAGTGGCGACCGGAGGACTGGTTCAGTAAACCAGGCCACATGTCCGCTAACGGTTCTCCAAAACCAGTCAAAACTGGTAGGATTTCACCCCTGATATACAATATTTAAATTTTTGTGGCACAGGTAAAGGACTGTAACAATCACAGTGTAGGATAGACAGGCAGAAGACTAGCAGAGTACATCTATAAATACCAACCAGCAGTTAGAAGACATGATGAATAATCTGACAACACTTGGACAGACTCAACAGTTTCATTTGGGAAACCATTGCATTCTAGACCAAACCAAACCCCAAATGCCAGGGAATTTTTAGAAGCTTGGCATTCAGATAAATTAATCATCAATAAACACATAGAAATAAACTGTATTTATACACTATTGAAAAGAAAAAAAAGAAAAGAAGGAAACAAAAAGACCAGAACACATCCTTTTCAGCAACCAACATCCCAATAAACAGAGATTAACACCAACCAAGGAGTAAAAATATCATCATCAAGAAACTACCAAGGAGAAAATCACTGTCACCAACACTGGCATGTATATACTACTGTATATAAACAAGCAGCAAACCTGACACTCACTCACACTGATAGTGTTATCATGTTGAGTGATAAAATGTCTGCTTGTATGTTTGTGTTAACTTTTTAAAATGTTTAATAAAATTTACAGAGCAGTTCCCTTTTAGTTTCTTGCTCAGGATAATGCTAAACAAGCTTTTTAACTTTAATCCTATTTCAAGCATCATAATCTAAAAAGATCCTATGCTCTGTACATTATAGTAAAACAACAGATAATGTTTTGTCACGCTCCAAATGTTCCAGTATTATAGCTCCTAACCAATATGCTTAATGGTCAGGGATACTGGGAACTATAATTCAACATGTTTAATATCTAGAGAAAGTCACAGACAACTAAATTAAGGTTTCTTCCAGAAAGAAATATATTCAATGCTATTGTATGTTACTGGCCTAAAATATGAATCATCCAAAAACTAAGGGAATTTTCAAATTATGTAATAATGCATGAAATGTACCATTTAAAAGGAGCAAAATGCAGCCTGGACATTCTAATTATCTCCTCTAAACAGAAAAATATATATCTTTGAATCAATATTGCAGTTTTCTTGGCAAGATTTCAGAAGTGATCTGCCATTGCCTCCTTCCTAGGGTTGAGAGAAATGACTGGTCCATGGTCAGCCAGCTAGTTTTGTGGCAGAAGTAGAATTCATGGCCTTTCAGTTTGTAGCCTGATGCCTTACCATTATCCCAAATTCATTCTAAACTTGGCATTATAATAAATAGTGTGATTTGAATGGTCATCAATTTCTTTCTATTATTTGGGTATCCATAGGTGTGATTTTTTCCTAACTCATCTTTTCTCTACGATCTGGACTTTATCTAAGTACCAACATGATGAAGTCCTTCTCCATTGTATCTTAAGAGATCCCTTTAGAATTTTCTTCACCCAGAAAGAAATGATTGCTCAAAACAATATAGTTTTTATATTGGTATAAAATCTATATAAAATCTTAAGTGTTTGCCCCAATTTATCTATGAACTTGATTTCAAAGTTGTTTATAATTGTATCACAGCACACATAAAATGCTTTTACAAAATATATATAGCAATTTTAACTAATAATTTTGCAGCAGATGTATTTCACAAGTATGTACATGCATTCTGCATTAGAACTGCAATGCATTTTTTAATTTTAGTATGTTCCATGCCAGTATTTTGAATGCAGACCTAAAATGGAGGCTTGTTTAGCATGTTAACTATATCACTTCTATCATCTTATAAGAGGCTAATACTCTATTCAGGTATCTAGTTAGTAAAATCATCTTAATAATATTTTTAAAAATCAAGCAAAATATCTTTATGGATGTAGGAAGAGAGAGAACTCCTCTGAGAACATTCCATTTCTGGGTTCCTAACTGAGCCGACAGACAGAGACATCCAAAAAAAGCCAGCTGTTCTCTTTCATCTATTTGCAGTGCAGCTGGAATGATGCCTACAGAACTTCCCTCAACATACTTTCTTTGAAAGCAGCTTGCTAATTGTCTTTCAAGGGATTAATTCCATATAAATCAAAATTACAAATAGGAACCACTGCCACCCTATGGTCATAGTCTGCATAGCTCTGAATTGTACAACTGCATCTGTGTGATAATAACATCACTACAATTACTACACTGATAGGGTACTCTGTAATTTGTTAACGTCTGCTAGGAATTTACATGAAAGCAAATGTGGCAGGGATTGCACTAAAAGCACACGAAGTATTTTTCCTTTTTTCTGGCTTTAACAAACACAAAAATCTTGTTATGACTAAAATTAAAAATGCGTAATCTGATAGGTTTATTATATGATTTTATTCTAAAGAAGTTATAATTTATTAATAAATATTTCTATGCATAATGTGAAAGTTTTGCAAATTATTTGGAATGTTTCTAACTACCTATAAGTGTAGCATTTCTCTATTATTCATTAAAGCAGCCTAACCTTTTTGGGTTTCCGTATAAGAAACTTTAAAGAATGCACCCACCAACACTAATTCAATTCTTAAAATAGCAGGGTTTTTTTCAGGCTCACATAGAAACCTGAAAAAATAGGCTGCTTTAATGAAATTCAAAAAAGTATTGCACTTGGGCAAAGATCTGAAGTAATTCTTCTGAATAATTTTTGAAATTTCCACTTAAAAAATAAGGTAGCTGGTTACAATTATATATTTTAAGAGTTGCATGTTATATACTCCTGTTGAAGAATGCCATGAAAAAGATATAATTCACACTCATCTACTTAAAATACTGTTTATTTGTGATTTAACATTAATTAGCATTACATCTATAAGCAATTTCCAACAACATTTATATATCTTTTTCCACAGGACACAGTTGGCTGGCTCATTCATATGCCAAAGCAAGTAAATAGAGGCATTAGCGAAAAAAGGTGCAAATAGTTCACGGTTGCATTTTTAAAAAATATTTATGCACATTGCATTCATTTAGATATAGATTCTAAAGTTATGAAAAGCATAGTTCACAGGTTACTGTTTCTACATATGTTGTAACACAACACAAAAATGTAGAACATAAAAAATTAAGCAACTTAGATAGTCCCACTATTTTTTAAGAGAACATACCGATTCCAGTATTTTGAGATATTTAAAATATCATTTCCAGATTCACTTCTGCGCTGCATTGCCACACTTACACAGTCAAAGCTCACCAGCCCTGTAACATGCTATACTCAGTTTTTGCATGCCAAATCACATCCTGGCCATATTCAACCACCTGTATATGGTAATATATTTCAACCGGCAATCTGGAAGTAACATTCACATTAAGATGTACTTCCTCTTGTGCCTATGGATGTAAAAAGGCCATAGTTCGTTTTCATGTTTAGTGTGTATTTACAGATTTGTTTTCTTTTTCTGTTTAACTCAAAACAAAATAAAACTACCAGCAAGAACAAATGGCAGGATCAGCACTTACAAATCAGCACTAATTTGCTCTAATATTAATTGAGAAGGCAAAATGTAGATTAAATTGATCCTATTTACCTCTATTGTAATTTTAAAATATAAAACAGATGTTCCATCAATTTAATAAAAATACCCTCAATTCCATGACATATATTTTATGAAAAATAATCCACAAACTACTCCTCATTTTCCCCCCATGCCCTTATTCTTTCCATCTCACTTTCCCTTTTCCAGTTTTGTCTCTTTTATTTGGTTATGGTCTTTTCCAGATGATCAGTTTATAGTGCAACATAAATGCAGCTGCATCCAAGTCATTTCATGGGATCCACATATCCTTGCATCAAATGGCAATACAGCCTCATTCCAGCAACATAATTCCCTCCCAGTTACTGGCTTACTGCTTTTCAGAAGGCTATCCAAAAAGTGACTACAGGAGTGTCACAAGTACTACAGTATACTAATAGTGACATTTTGCTGGCTAGTGAGATAACTTTTCATCCTCTGGTTTTGTCATTTTGTAGCCTTGCCACCTGTACTCTATCTCATACCTTGAGATTTCAACAGAAATTTCTGCAGAAATAATTCAGAAAGGCTAAATGAAACTAGGACACACTTTGAACTGATCTTCTGGAAGATCATAGGTTATCAAGATTATTTTTCTTCATTCAATAATATTATGAGAAAAAATATATAATAAGATTTAGAATTGAATCCAGTAAATTTTTACTCTTTATGTCTGATGTCAGAAGTTCTGGATTCATGAATTATATTTAAGTATACTCTACACCAAGCATCTTTGAATACATTCTACTGTTAAATGCTTGGTTTACATGCCTATAATACTTTATATTGAATGGTATACAAAATTTTCAACATATAAAATTCTTTTTCTGTTTTGCCATAGTTAAACGAAGTTATCAATGTTAAGTGTATAAAATCCCCTTTATTTAAAAATAAGGGCTTTCTCCCTGCCCCCAACTGATAGAATAAAAAAAGTTTTCAAAAATTCTATCTTACTATAATGAATATTTGGCAAAAGTTATTATTGATGAATGCAACCTTCACAGAGTCTGTAAAATTCCAAATGCAATTCCTTTTACAGTTTCCCCTTCTAAAATTATGTGCCACTATATAATGAAATGATCAAGGTTTGTGAGGGTGTGATTAGAGAGACACTACCCTTTGAGGCAGGGACAAAATCAAGATCACCACAAAAAAAAACTACCCAATTACATAATGTGGCAGTAGGTTAAAAACAAACACTATCTGATCATTCAATAGTGAAATTGCTGAAGAGATTTTAATCAACAAAAATCTTCATGTGTAACTTGCTAGATAAGGATATCTGAAATTACTGTGGTATTATAGTGGACCAACTGCCAGTGTTAGTTTGTGGTGGAACTACTACATACTTAAAATTCTCATAATAATTTTATTTGTACTAATTAAGAGATGAATTCTTCATTTAATTACTTAAAACCCAGTTTCTATGCAATTGTTTCCAGTTCTGTACTTAGGTTAAGGCCCAGTTTCTTGCATAACCCTACTTGACCATTTTAACAACTGATTAGATGTATGACTAAAGTGTCAGTGAAAACTCAGGCCTCCACCTTTTCCTTCTTTTTGTTTTTTTTCAGGAAGGATGGAGTACGGAATTTCTTCTTCTTCTTTGATGGTGATTTGGAAGGAGAGCCTTCAGGAGAAAGGGTCTCTTCAATCTTCTCAGAAGTCTTAATTGTAATCTCTATATTCTCTACAGTGGTTAACTGGCTGACTCTCTGGGCAAGATCTTCTTCCACATCATGTACATCTTCTTTGCCATTCATGACAACAACTGGCAGCTCCAAAGAGGTGAGGTTAGAATCCTGTAGGTAATTGTCATTATTTTCTGGAAGGGGGGGAAAAGTGATAGTTTATTCTTTCTTGTATTGGTGGTTATATAGAATAGATAGATGGTTGTATAACATTCTAAACAGGGCTAAATAAAATCTTGGATTGGGAATTTTAGAAAATTGGGATTTTGTAAAATTTGGTAATCTCAGCTTCAATTCCTTTTTTATCCTGTTACTTTTTGTATTGTGTTGTATTACTTTTTTCCCTTTAAAGCGACATTAAGTAATATTAATATTTCTTCGGTGTCTGGAATCAGGTTTTTAACCAAGTTCCAGACACAATTGGACATATAGAATATACCTCTAACTAGAAAGTACACCCTGCTAAGCAGCATCATTACCTGTTTGTTATGTTAGACTGGCATTAGTAGAGCAAGTTGTACTACATATTGTGGGGAACAAAGCATTTAAAAAACAAACAAACACACAGAAACTGTAATTAAGGGTAGGATATAAATTAACACAATGGTTGAAATTTGTCTTTTTAGGTGGCCTATTCTGAAAGATGAATGAGATTAGGCCAAAATGACATAATAATTTATATGGATTTCACATATTCAGAGTTTGACTATATTTTCTATGATCAATCTTTGGGATTAAAAAAATAGATTGTAAGGAAGGATTTACAGGCTCACAATATTGTGCAATGGCAAATAGCATTTACACCTTCCGGAGTTGTTATATTGCACATGACATTACATTATATACCTTCTAATTTGTCAGGGACATTTTGTGGGGACTGAGTTTGAGAGTTAATTTGGGAAACAGAGGACCCATCATCTGAGAATAATTCTTGATCAGCATCTGTAGGACAAGAGCCTGTGTTAGTAAAAGCCATGCCAAAATAAGCACAACGCACACACAAAAAGTCAGTACATATTAGTACATACAAAAAGGCAAACAGTTTAGCCATATTGACCTGATCATGCAGATGTTATAACACTAAATTAGATTATAAACTCATATTATTACCAAGCTATGATTATTAAATGTAGAGTATATAAAAGATTAATCCAAATAGTTAGAAGAAAATATTCTATGAGGACATAGCTTCTTAAGTAACAATACTGTGATTAAAGTAGTCAAAACAATATATACAGTGTTAGTGTTGAAAATGCTAGTGAGAGACAACAGTAAATTAGTAATGCCCATATTATTAAAGAGCCTTATCAGATGCTTTGAATGAAAATGGGTGAACAAAATGCTAAAATACAGGGTTTTTTACCTTTGAATCTTTATGCTTTCAAAAATAAGAAATTGGTTGGTTAGAAGATTGCTTGCTATAACTGCAGGCAACAGAACATACAGCTATCATACCACCTCGCTCAGGAATTATGTCTTTTAAAGACTAACCATATTGGTTCAAGAATAATTATTATTCTGTTTTTTTGTACTTAACTGTATTTATGTGCTTTTATATTAGCAATATACAAAAGCAATAGAAGTGCATTAATACTTTCATTTATCCAGTCTTACACATATACATGTATGTAAATTGATACATTATCTAGGCTTATTCCAGAGTTTTCAGAAAGAGAAAATGGTTTTAAATTTATCCTAAGATTATTAGAAAGCTATTCCAAAAATGTGGGAATGAAAAATAGACAATTAAAAAGGGAAGGTTGGATTAAAGGCAATGTTGATTTAGTCAAGCTAAATAGAGGAAATAGTAGTAGGCTTCCTTATATCTGGAAAACAGCTAAATCGTCATAATTTAATGAAGGTAGGAATGAAATGGAAAGTTAGCTGCCAAGAGTTGAGAGAAAATAAACTGTAGGGTAGCCATCTTATCTAGAAATATTTTACACAAAGAATAAGATGAAAGTAAAAAAAACATGGAATCGGTTTTATATATTTATATAACTGATATAAGCAATGATCTGGATATAAGTATAGGAGATTTATAGGCTTACTAATATATTTGACTTCATTATCTATATAAAAGGGTTTGTAAATTAGTAAGGTTTATGTTAGTAACTTAATAATGTTATGAGGTTTCAGTTAAAGTTATTATTATGATACAGTTATTTATTATTTTAACTGCATTATCAAAACTGAATGTAAATCTCTATAAATAAAACTGCACTAATGACAACATAAAAGAGAAATAACCCCTTCTTCCAAATCCTGGAAGGGGAGGTCTCCTGAAAAAAGGTCCATTTGATACTTCCCTGAAGGAATAAAGAGCAAAGTGCTCCCACATAGGAGGAGAGTCATTTATCTTTTATATAGAGAAATCAAATGAATATTTGTTAAGAAATGTGATAGTAGGAAGAGCTAAATTGTAAAGCCCACAAATTCTTCTATTCATTCAAACATGTCTAATGCTATTTAATGCCATATGTTAGGAAATAAGCTCTTGCCAAAACACATTTTGTGACTTATAGGTCCGGCTGCAAATGTATCTTCTATCAATTCAGTCAAGAGGATACGGTAATTTAACACACATTAGATTATCCTGGAAACCAGGAATTTCCAACTTCTTGATTTATACTATAAATCATGTGGATATCAGTCTATTAATCTAACTCATTCACCACTTCTACCCCAAGATAACATATTTCACATAAGACTCATCCAAAAATGAGAATTCATTTAAAACACAAATTAAAAAAAATATAGGAAAGGTAAAATTGAAGTTGTCAATGCATATTAGGTAATTTAAAGTCTTTAAACTAAATTAGTAATTCTGAATATTGATTTTTGAATTTAAACTAATCTCTTTAAAGTTTTAATCTGGAGTTAGAAACTTTAAGCCAACACCCACCCTCAGTGCCCAGATGTTTGCGTTCGATTGTCTGCTTATACTCTTCCAGTTCCTTTTCAGTGAGATGACTGAATGGGTTAGGAGGTGCTGGTGGGGTATGCTCATCTTCTTCAAACTGCATGGGCTGGAAAAAAATATTAAAATGGAGAAGCAAAATTTGTTTACATAATTATTTACTTATTGCGTTTATATGCTGTTATAATACCTGATACAATATTTAAATAGATTTAAACCATACACATAATACACACACAAACACACATACTATTCTCAAATGTTCATGCTGTGGGAATAACATTCCACAAAATAAGAATAAAGAATGAGACAGAATGAAGATAAAGAATTTTATCAGTTAACAGGCAGGTTAGAACATAAGGAAAATGTTTTAATCAACATAGCATGCTAAGTTTAAGGCAAAACCTATTTATAACACCAAACTGAAAACCTGCCCAACTTTTTAAAAAGAAGAATACACCTTTCTTATAACATCATAAGTGGCATATACATGAATTAAATGTATTAACTGCACTGATATATTAATCAATTGACTGTAAGAAACAGTCAGATACAATTGTTAGATAGCTTCCACACCATATTAATTTATGTTGGCCAATTCAAGCTGACACCACTCCCAGAGATTTACCATTTCCTGTAAATATCCATGTATCACAGTGATCTGTGGGTATAAACTAAGCCACATTTCAAAAAATGGCCAGGGAAAATGAATGAATAATAACTACAAATTAAAGTAATTGTTGCTCAAACAAGATACCCCAATTACAAATGTTGGGATCCCCCATTTGATTATATTGTTGATTAACTCACATAGAACCATACAATGCAAACAGACTTTCCTTTCCCTCCTTACAGCAAAAGAAAGGAAAGGAAAGGAAAGGAAAGGAAAAGCAGGATTGGAGATTGAGAAGGAAGTTGTTGGCATGAGATAATTAAGAAAATTGGGAAGGAAGGAAGGAAGACCTGGTTGGATATTAGAATAAAGGTAAACATTCTCTAGCCATATTGCCTTTACAGAAATGTACTCTTTCAATCCAGTTTTTGAGAGAGAGAGAGAAAACTTGTGCTACTAGGCAAATGAAATAAATATAAAATTTCTTATGTCTCTTTTTATATATTATATATTTATATATTCTCTTTCAGTACCACAGAAAACATAACATTAAACTTATTAAACTTTATTCTATCATTGTCATACTTCAGAAATTAGAGGGGGGAAAAGAACCAGTGGTGACTGAAAATGCAGTAGAGTGATCCCAAAGACTGGGTTCTGTGAACTAAAGCCTTTTTCTATGAAAAGGTAAATGAATAAGTTAGTTAAATATATAAGTGGACTGCAAGGTTTGTTTTGGTTTGAGCCAGAACCATTTAGTGTGACGCCAAGACAAACTAGTCAAAAGTTAAATCCAGATTCTAAGCATTTATTATTCCACACTTTTAGGAGAATCCAAAAGAGAGTGGAAAAAGGTACTTGTGGCTATCCACTGATTTCTATCAGTAGGAATTAATATTTAGAATTCTATCAAGTAAAATGCAATTTTCCTTAGGCGAGGAAATAGTTTGAAAAGGAATAGAGGTTCTAGAGAAATGGCTAACGCGTCTTGTCCGCTCAGGACAGAGTTTTAAACTGACCTGCCTAGCAACAGGGGTGGGGTTTTCAATTAAGACTCTGTCCAATCAGCGACCAGGATGAAGTTAACCCATTCTGGAGGCTACCTCAACTTACTACGGAGAATAGGCATATCTCTGCATGATATCATCCGTCAATAAAATGACATTATACATTGTTACGATTTTTTTAAAAGTATGAAATCTACTTTTAACAACTGGTAAAAACATAGCGTATTTTTCGGACTATAAGATGCACCGGTATACAAGACGCACCAAGATTTCAAAAACGTGGAAAAAAAAAGTTTTTGTCTTTCCCGGCCCCAGGAGCACTCTGCAGGCCTCCCAAACCCTCTGTGCACCCTGTTTTTTTGCGAAAAACGGGGCGCAGAGAGGGTTTGAGAGGTTTAC
>JANHFT010000330.1:191042-205857 GCA_032467955.1 Pseudoxenodon macrops | reverse complement strand
GAGCGGGCTGTAAAGAACTGTAAAGCAGTATATAAGTCTAAGCGCTGTTGCTATTGTGGCAGTCAGTCAGACAGACAGACAGTCAGACAGACAGGGTGCTGCAGTGCTTAGAATGCAATACTGCAGGCTAACTCTGCCGACTGCTAGCAGTTCGATCTTGACCGGCTCAAGTTTGACTCAGCTTTCCATCCTTCCAAGGTTCAGTAAAATGAGGACCCAGATTGTTCGGGTGGGGGGAAATAGGCTGACTCTGTAAACCGCTTAGAGAGGGCTGTGAAGCACTGTGAAGCGGTATATAAGTCTAAGGGCTATTGCTACGGTATTTTTTTGTAGTATGGTGACCAAAATTGTTTGCAGTATTCCATACTTACTTCTATGTTCATTTCATGATCGTTTGAAGTAACAAGATCACTGAAAAAATAAAAGTGACTTAGGACCGTTTTTCACACTTAAGACCATTGCAGCCTCCCCATCAGAGGTGGGTTCCTACTGGTTCGGACCGGTTCTACCGAGTAGGTAGTAGGCCGCTGGTGACGTTACAGAGCCGGTTCTGCTCCGTGGGTGCCGCCATCTTTTTTTGGGGGGGGAGATTTTTGTTTTGAATTTTTTTCAGATTTGTTTTGCACATGCGTCGCCATCTTGTTTTCGGCCTTTTTTTGCGGGGGAATTTTTGAGGGCTTTTTTCTACTGCGCATGTGCGCGTACATGAGGCGCACCCACATGGCGCGGGAGGCAGCGAACCAGCGGTGAGGTAAGTTACAACCCACCCCTGCTCCCCATGGTCACGTGATCAAAATTCAGACACTTGGCAACTGACTCATATTTACGACGATTGCAGTGTCACGTGATTCCCTTTTGCGACTTTCTGACAAGCAAAGTCCATGGGGAAGGCAGATTCACTTCACAATTGTGGTAAAAAGAAAGATCCAAAAACTTCCTTGAACAACTGACTTGCTTAGCAACATAAATTTGGGTCTCAATGGTGGTCGTAAATCGAGAACTACCCCGATGCTCAGCTTTTCCTTTTCCATAAACGTTCTTTGCGCATTTAGGTAGGAAAGCTAGCATTGAGGTGAACATGGCGGTAGGAATGCCATAGGACTTCAGAGACCCATAAAGAATTGCCGGGCACAATGGACTTATGTATATTTCTGGAGATAAGTAGGAAGGGAAGAAAAAAGAGAGATTTATAGCACCGAAGTAGATATTACAAACTTATTTATGTCTCTGGCCCATGACAACTTGAAGCAGGGGTGCAGGTCATATTTTAACATGAGAAAGAGATCTGTGCATAACGGGAACAGAATTCCCCGTTCTCATACATTATTTGTCACTTCTGGAACGTTCTCAGCTCACAGCTGGCAACCCAACAGATTCAAGAGAAGAAGAAGAAAAGTTGGAAGTTGAAAAAAGAAAAAAGATGACCAGTGTAGAAAGACCCAGCAAAGCATACAGGTAGATTTGGACTTATGACCACAACTGAGCCCAAAATTTAAGGGAGGCCGTTGTTATGTGAATGTTTCCCCGCCTTTGCAACTTTTCTTGCCACAGTCGTTAATCACTGCAGTTGTTAAGTTGGTAACGCAGTTGCTAAGTTAATATTTATTTATTTATTTATTTATTTATTTATTTATTTATTTATTTATTTATTTATTTATTTATTTATTTATTTATTTATCTGTGTGTTCTCCACTCATGCATATAAACCCACACTCTAGGAGTTCTGGCTTTAAATACCCATCCAAATATATCCAGTCAACTATTTGAAGAGAAAGACTAAGGATTTTTTCTTCTGCTGCTCCATATAAAAGAATTGCCCAGAAAGTCACAATGACATAATTCAAGATTAGGGAGGGGAGCTCATTGAAAATGTTTCCATGTTCAATCGTTGCTAACAATTTCTGATTTTTACTGTCCAAAAAACATAATGAAAATACATTTGGCCCCAATAAATCACAGAAATAAATGTTCTCGTGGTTATTTAATGTTAGTACAAAACGGTTCTGTTTTACTTTTGAAAAACATATTTTTGGATGTTTGAATAAACATTTCAATATTTTGCATTGGCACAGAACTATTACAATCTGGAACATATTTCCAATATGTAAAAACTGTAAGATTGCTTTGAAATGCTGGAATTTAAAGTCTCTTTGCTTGTGTGCTTTCTCTTATTTGTACTAATTGTACTTGTGGTAGATTAAAATGAGATCCTTTTAAAAATGTTTAGATATAATAGGTTACTTAATGTACTGTTTCTTGTTTCAGGCAAAAATGGGCACATTGTGTATGGCCAAACAATGGACATTTATCAGTTTTTAAATTTCTAAGAGTTTTTGTGTTGAAAAGTGTAACATAGCCCAACATTTCTAAGCTTTGCCAGAATGTGGTTTTTGAGAAGGCATCGTCACAAGAGGCTGCATTCAGACCACGATAAGTCAAAAACATGGTTCCTCTGGTTTTAGTTCAATATATCATATGAATCTTGGCATTATGTTTTGTAAACCATGAATTGTGGCTTAGCATGTTGGGTGAACCCAGCCAATTTTGACTGATTAAATCAAGCATGGTTAAGCAAACCATAGCTTCCTGCACTATGTCAACTCAGATACAGAGTTACAACTGCTTTTATATACCTAAGAAACGTGTCATGAATTAAGAAATGTCTCTGATAATGTCTTGTTAATATTTATATTTAACTTTGTAAAATCTGTTCCTATGCAGCACTTGTTCATTTAGTAGAGTTTGAGGGAGGGGTGTGTGCAACATTTGTGTGAGCATTGCTGATATGAAAGAGGCTTGGTTAGCAGTTCATAGCAGATTATTCTTCCAATGCTTGCTTCCATATTGATGCTAACCATTATGTATTACTGAAGCGAGACCTTCTTGTGTACTCAATGAAAAGGCCCAATCAAGCGGATGCATTCATGGGGATGAATGAAATGCTTTTACAGGCAAAAAGATGCTATGGTAGCACCACCTTGAAGGTCTAGAGCAGGGGTGTCAAACTTGATTTCATTGAGGGCCGCGTCAGGGTTGTGTTTGACCTCAGGCGGCTGGGCTGGGTGTGGCCAGGATGAGCATGGCCAGCTTGACGTCACTCGAGTCGAGAGCACTTATGGTGACCCGAGTGGTCTGCCAGTGAAAACGGGCTCCCGAGCTCCATTTTCAGATGCCGCGGCCTTCTGCAACCCTCTGCCAGTGAAAATGGAGCTCGGGAGGGCAGCATTTTCACTGATAGAAACACTGCGGGCAAATCCTTTGCTGTTTCCAGACGGCCCTGCGGGTCAGATCTAAGTACCCTGTGGACCAGATCCAGCTGCTGGCCCTTGAGTTTGACACCTCTGGTTTAGAAAATGCTAGTTATTGCTTCTCTGTTGCACAATGACGCGATGAGACCGGACAATTTGAATTAAAATAGTAGGTCAGGAAAAAAATATATATTAGCCCTGATTCTTCCCCATTTTGACATATTTGAAGAAAAATGAGTCGAGAGGATGAGGTACATGAAATATTAGGAAGCTGCTTATATATTATTAAGTTTGATTTTTGATCCAGTAGTGTACATAGCTTTTCTACGATCTGTTATGAGATCCATGTACCTTCTGCGAGCAAACCATGACTGTTTCACTAATGACGCTCCTTACTTTGCTCGCAGAGGGAGAAAAATGCTTAAACGCACAATTCAAAGTGCACAAATATACTGTTTTGCAGTGGAGAAGTGTCAACTAGCATTTCCTGGACATGTTTGCTGCAATCGTTCTGACTTATGTATTCAGGGTTTGGTTGCCACTTTCTACATCAGATCTCTCTACCTGTAATATGATCTTGTGCGAGTAATATGCATTCATCACAACCTGTAAGACAGAGGTCCATCTGGGTTGTCTAAAATGGAAATGATTAGATCACTCAAGTACAGTCAGATTGAGAAATTGGATATTTACGTTCAGGGGTGGGTTCTAACTTACCTTGCCGCCGGTTCGCTGCCTCCCGCACCGCGCATGTGCAGTACAAAAAAATTACAAAAAATCTTTTAAAAAAGAGACTGAAAACAAGATGGCGACGCATGCGCAGTGCCGGAAACTCGGCAAAAGAAAAAAAACATGGGGAAAATTAAAAAATTCCCTCCCCCAAAAAAAAATCCAGAAAAAAGATGGCGGCATCCATGGACCAGAACTGGTTCCGGGATGTCGCCAGCGGCTTACTACCTACTCTATAGAACCAGTCCAACCGGTAGGAGCCCACCTCTATGTACCTTATGTTATGAATGCTTTTGGCGATTTCGTACAAGATGTACATTTGGTAGGTAGGGCAACTTGTTTGCATTAAAACTTATGCACTTCTTGTTTGCATTAAAAGATGTGTATTTCTGAGCACTTATATTGCCCCGTTGCACATGATATATTTATATATTTGTATGAAGGTTGAAGAAATATAGTTTACTTTTGATAATGATGAGAATGAAATTATGTATCAATTTAATATACATATATAAAAACTATATATATATATATATTTCATACAAAACAAATTATTCTATTTTCTTCTAAATTGCTGGCCATATTTTGTCCACTTCAACAGTTCATGCTACCAGAAATAGCCATGGATCACGTCATACAATACAGTGGCCTTGACTGCATGGTCCAGCTTTCCATTATCATCTACAGCCAATGAACTTTCTTGTGTTATGCTTAGCAACATCTTCTTTTAGTGACTTTTTTGAACCACTGAGTTTCTCAATCAAGGCCATTCAATTGAAATAAAAACATATTTATTGTCCCTCATATTTTCTGGTCTGATCTACTGAGTTGGTAGATAAAATTCAGGGAAGAAAAGTAAAATGTCCATGCAGGCACTGTCTGTTTTTAATTGTCCCATTTTATTTAACCCCCCTGTTCTAAACCATGAAACACAAAAATGCTCTCTGTTCATCAAGTATGAGTGGTACATGAATGCATTTATGGTCATTTTCCAACATTAAATACACATGCAGGGTTCATTCATTTGCATGAACATATCTGATCTGAAATATACATTTCCAAACTAGATAAATTCTTTTCATACGGATGCAGTGAAAAAGGGCAATAAGTACAGGTGATAAGGAAAGATTTGCAGGTTCTTTAGAATAATAAAAATTATTTTCTATTTTTACTGTTATATTCAGGAAATCTGCCCCATGGGAATGAGGTGGACAGAATCTGACTTTTGATACTTTAATCACCAGAGCCTTTTGCATATAAACAGAGAGAGAGATAGAATAAATATTTTTTTGGTTTGTAAAACAATTTCACAAGTTCATTGTATGAAAACTAAATTGTATAAATAATAATGATATCAAGCAATGGGATTCTACTAATTGGGAATAGTGCACTATTTTACAAAAAATTCATTATTAAATCCGAAATTTTCAAAATAAAGACCAGATGACTGCAGAGTGTAGAGCGCCAGATAGGTAGCCTGATATTTTCTTGGACTGCATTTCCCACCAGCCCAAATCAAAAGGGCCAATTGCAGTCCAAAACCTCTGGAAAGCACCAGGATTCTTGGACCTGCTGTTGAGATAAATTGCAAATGCTGTTGATCATTGTAAGCATCCTTTTTTCTGCTTCAGTAGCCATGTGGATTACTATTTTCCATCCAGTACTACCAACAATGATGATAAGGAACCTTGTAAGAGCCATGGTAGCGCAGTGGTTAGAGTGCAGTACTACAGGCTACTTCTGCTGAGTGCCGGCTGCCTGCAATTTGGCAGTTCGAACCTCACCAGGCTCAAGGTTGACTCAGCCTTCCATCCTTCCGAGGTGGATAAAACAAGGACCCAAATTGTTGGGGGCAATAGGCTGACTCTGTAAACCGCTTAGTGAGGGTTGTGAAGCACTGTGTAGCGGTATACAAGTCCAAACGCTATTGCTAATGCTATTGTAAAAAAGAAAATGTACTGGCATTTCCCAGCATTGATCGGTATATGCAGAAAGACCATCTACTTAAAACTGGTTATGGAAAACAGAAGAGTCCCCGACAGCTTTCCCATAGCTTGTAAGAGGTTTGGACGAAGTTCAGTCTTGCTGAATTTTGCTCCGTTCGAGCCTTTCTTCCATGCCATGGTCCTTGCTTGCCCCGGAGCTAAGGAGTAAAACAACCACGCTGCTAGTTTTGGGTGTGAATGTGCCTCAGCAGTCCAAATTCAAGTTAACTGCCTGTCTGTAGAATAATGTAAGTCATAAGGCCAAGTCCGTGTGTATAGCCTATGGAATACAACAGTGTAGTCTTTGCTATTTGATGTCAGCTGAATGGGGTTTTTGTTTTGTACTTTTTCCTGCTGTGTTAAGTATGTGCCTTTTCCAAGCCAGTTTGTGATTTGGCCCTTAGCCATTGTTCACATTGGTATCTCGGGCTTCTGTATTTAACAGACCGTTTTTAAAAGCACATTTTTCTCCCTAAAACATGTTCTGGGCTTTTGGTATGTGCTAACCAGCCGTTTGTGGAAATCTAAAAATATATGATTGTTATTACTAATATAGTAACTGTTTTTCTTTTCTTTTTTGCACTAGCTCTTAAGAAATGTATGTTTCTGTACTTTTACAATCAACTGTCTCAAAAAGTATACAAATCTATTTGTCGGTTAGAGAGAAATGTCAAGATATGTAAGGGCACCTCCAATGTATGTCATGAAAATGTACAGTTTGTGATAATTTTATATTGAAAAAGACAAAAACAAGAAACATTTGATATAATTTTATTCTATTTGTTTCATATGTATTTTGAACAAGAAATAAAGTGATCAAACATCTTATTTGCATTGCTTCAAATCATTTAAGATTATTTTATTAATGTAGCTGCAAAGATCTAGATCATGGCCTTGAAAAATTAGAAAAATGTAAATTAATAAGAATGATTAAACATCAGAAACGTCATGGTTTCTACTAAAATATTTTAGACTGAAAAGTTGCCATACATTCTGATTTCTAGCTATCAGCTGTACAACATGGCTGACTTCCTACAGTGTCTAAGACTAATTTAAAAGACTACAGATCGCTAAACCAAGCAAAGGATTGTAGTCATCTATGTCCACCTACCAATAAAATGGGCAAAGATTGGATTCTTTTACCCATTAAAAAAAAAAGATTAAGGAGCTTCTGCAGATTTTACTCCATTCATTGTTGGGGTCATCTCAGTTTCAAGTGAGCCCTCTCCAAAGACTTTTCGGTGGCCATGTGGCCAGCATAACATCACAGAGTGCTGTTATCTTCCCACCATAGGGGTACCTATTTATCTACTCGCATTTGCATGGTTTCAAACTGCTAAGTTGGCAGGAGCTGGTGTGAGGACAGGAGCTCACCCCATTGCATGGTACTGAATTTAAAGAGATATAAGAATCATTTTGATTGATAAGCAAGTGGTAAACATTTCAAATTGAGAACCAGGGATGGACGCTTGATTTTTTGCTTCCTCTTTGGTCATCCTGATCCAGAAATGGGGTATATTTCCATTCCTGTTGGGGGGGAAATACCTTTTGTTTGCATAAATAAACTTTCCTCTACTGCAAAGAGCAGGTACAGGGCCTCTGTCGCAGTGAGGACCTATCAGAGCCACAATTGTTACAGTGGAGGCATCTATTGGGGAGAAGTGTTCCAGGCCCCACCCCTTCTATTGTGTCATACATAAAGGTGTCAGGGTTTCAGTCACACTAAAGTTGCAACTACCGTCTTGAAATTTTGATTCCATGCTTCCCCTCCCCTTTTGATCCCTTCCCTCTCCATCACAGAGCCTCTCTGATTTGTCATTTATTTTCAGATAAATATTTCAAATTTCAACTCCTTTGCAGGATGATATACAAAATGGCCAGGTGGAATGAAAATAATAAATGGGGGGGGGGGAAATCCAAGGAAAATGCCCTACCAATCTGTAAGGTCTCAATTGTAGCCAGCTGAAATGACCCCTGATTTACTGCCACTCAGTTTTCTTTTGGCCAAACCAACAACAACAATATGCATCATGTGTGTATATTTGATTCCAGCAAGTAACAAATCATCCCATGGTGTGCTCGTTCAATGGTTAAATCAAGAGCACTGAGACACATTGGTTTGGATTTCTATTCTAATCATGCTTCTAATCTCCAATGGCACCAACATTAATCTGCTCCCACCAAACTGCCCACTTAAAAAACAAAACACAATTTGTTTCAAAGATCTATTGTGGACATTCATCCTGTCTTGGTGGTTCTTTTTGCTGAAAGATTTAGGACAACATTCCAGAATAACGAGGAGACACTGATTGGTTGCAATCCAAGTGCTAAACCATAACACAATTCCTAAAGCGCATTGTTATGTGACTGCACCAGCTTACAATGGCAGTGGTGACAGTCCCAGTTGCTGCTGTTAGATTAATCCCATGCGGTCACAGCATCCCTTAGTCACATAGTCACCATTTGCAACTTCTTTTGGCTTCCCCGTTGCCTTTGCTTGTCAGAAGCCGACAGTGAAGGTTGCAAATGGTCATTACATGACTGCAGGACACTGCAACCATCACAATTGTTTAGCCAGTTGCCAGGCACTCGAATCGCAATCACATGACCATTACGACACTGCAGTGCAGAGGCACCAATTGTGAGGAATGGTGGTAAGTCCTTCTCATTCAACATTTTCATATCTTCTAAGAGTTACTGAACAAGTGGCCCTCGAATGAGAACTACCTATAATGTATTGAAATATTCCATCATTCACACACACGGAATGCGTTTGGAAAGTATTTTTTAATAAATTTACAGACATTTCTAAACTTCTGTTTTCACTTTGTCATTATGGGGTACTGAGTGTAGATTAATGAGAAACAAATCAATCAGAATCAATCAGAATAGAGCTAGAAAGTCTTCTAGTCCAACCCCCTGCTTAAGCAGGATACCCTATACCCGTGATGGTGAACCTATGGCACATGTGCCACAGGTGGCATTGGAACCATATCTGAGGGCACATGAGGCGTTGCCCTGTGTCAGCTCCAGCTAGCTGATTTTTGGCCTTCCAGATGGCGGGAGTAGGCTGTTTTCACCCTCCCCAGGCTCCAGGAAAGCCTCCAGAGCCTGTGGATGGAGAAAAATGGACCCAACAGGCCTACCAGAAGTTTGAAAATGAACTTTTGGTTGGCCCATTGGGCTGTTTTTTGCCCTCCCCAAGCTTCGGGAAAACCTCCTGAAGCCTGGGGAGGGCGAAAAACAGCCTAACAGGCCAACCAGAAGTCTGGAGGCTTCAGTGAGGCCTACACGCATGCACAGGGGGGCAGCACAGGGTAGTGGTGGTTCTGCCCACATGCGTGGGGGAGGGCATTGCATTATTGTTGTGGGCCCACATGTGCATGACCCCCCCACGCTCCCCATGCTTTTGGCACACGATAGCAAATTGGTACACTGCCCTGTACCATTTCAAACAAGTGACTGTTCAGTCACTTCTTAAAAATATCCAGTAATGAAGCACCCAGAACTTTCAAAGTTGTTAAAATGAATTGGAAATGACAAACCCCAAACAAATAGGCAACTTCCTCCAATTGCTTCATGTAAATGTTAAACAAGAGAGGAGGGAAGGCTGAGTCCCAAACACCCGACACTCGATTGACCAGAATTGAACTCCTTTATCCCATAACCTATGATTGGAACCACTGAAACATTGGAACTGGAACGGTGAAATGAATTTCAACAACTGAATGTTCTACCTGGTTCCACTGGTGGGTTTCTACTGGTTCTATCCGGTTCTATAGAACCGTTAGTAACTCGGCGCTGATGTCACAGAGCCAGTTCCTTCTGTGTCTCCGTGGGCACCGCCATTTTGAATTTTGCTTCTCCATTCCTAAGAGGTCCATAAAGGAGGTGTACATAAGCACACCAGGGTGCCTATCATCCTTGTCCTGCTGTCCCCATTTATTTGTACTAATTTCCTGTGTTCATGTCCATGTTTATAATTATACCTCTTATCCTTTCTGAAATGTTTTATCTCCCTTTAGGATTACTATCCATGGAATCCTCCCTATTTTCCCCCCATGGCTGTTGAAGCCAGCTCTCTTGAAGCCTGGAATATGCCACTAACTTCAGATAGTCTGAAACATACCCTTCTGGGTATTACTGTTCAGGGACTTCATGCAGAAAAATAATGTCATGGCCGTGTCCTTCTTGTTTGTTGGTTATAAGCATGAGGGGTCCTTGGTGCTTTCTAAGCTTCATTGTTTTCTTACCCAACTTAGGGTAATGACTTGCAAATGACTTGCACTGCTGATGTTAGGTAGTTTAGGTAATGAAACAACTACAAGAAAACAACCAAGCTCAGAGAGTATCAAGGACACCTGAGCTACAAATATTCTCCTTTACTGTTATAAACATTCCTATCAGCAAGAGAGATGCTAGTCTAAATACATTTTGGTCTGATCCACTAGCCAGGCCTAATTCCATCTTCAAAGAAAGTCATTACAGGGGAAGTTCCTTGTGATTCAGATTCCCATAAATGAACACCAATAATATGTGATTATTGATTTTATAGGGGCGCGGTGCCTCAGTGGCTAAGACGCTGAGCTTGTCGGTCAGAAGGTCGGCAGTTCAGCGGTTTGAATCCCTAGTGCCGCGTAATGGAGTGAGCTCCCGTTACTTTTCCCAGCTTCTGCCAACCTAGCAGTTCGAAAGCACGTAAGAAATGCAAGTAGAAAAATAGGGACCATTTTGGAGGGAAGGTAACAGTGCTCCATGCGCTTTTGGCGTTTAGTCATGCCGGCCACATGACCACAGAGATGTTTTGGGACAGCGCTGGCTCTTTGGCTTACAAATGGAGATGAGCGCTACCCCCTAGAGCCAGAAACGATTAGCACACATGTGCAAGGGAACCTTTACCTTTATCTTTATCTTTATTGATTCTATTTTTTTTTAAAAGAACCAAACATCTTCATTGAATGAGAACATAATGAGAAATTTCTCATCTTATGCCGAACAGTATAGATCTCTGGAAATGCAACTTCTGATAGCTCTTACTAAAGTCAGCAGCCATTATCAGTGTTCAATATACCTACCAGGGGTGGGTTGTGAATATTTTTGCTGCCGGTTCGCTCAGGGTTGCGCTGTGTGTATGCGCGTGAAACATGAGTGCGCACACGCAGCAATAAAAAACTAAATCCAAGATGGTGGTGCCCATGGAGACACCGGTGGAACCAGCTCCGTGACATCACTGTGGAGTTACTACCGGTTCTATAGAACCTGTAGGAACCCAGCTCTGATACCTACCTCTGCTTCTGCTAAACCTGTCAGATAGCTTTTTTTCTGAAAAACAGTTTGATATATCTAGAGAAAGTAGCAGACCCCAAAGGAGTAAATACCTTTTTTTTTCTAGAAGAAAAGAGAAACACAGTTAAAGGAGATTGTACTCCGCTGAAGCAAAGATCCTTTTTTCCCTTCTTAATTTCATCTACTGTAACCTCTTAAAGTTCAGAAAGGGCTTTCATGAAAAATATCTTCAGATAGACAGAAGCTACTAAAGGAAATCAGCCTCCAAGGAAGCTTAAAAACTAATTTACTCACAAGAGAGGGAATGATCTTATTATTTTCTCATTGCAATCTTTTTCCAACCCAATAGGTTGCCCTTCAGATGTGCTAGAATGGCATCTATTCACGACTTCCAATTCTCAGGAGGTTATCAATTTGAAGAAAGCTGGAAAAATAAACAAATTCAATAATAACCTCCCAGTAACAAGTAATATGCTTTTTGTGTTTGCTGAGCTTTCTGTTGTTGTTGTAGTTGTTGTTTTACATATTTTAGCTCATTTCAATTATATAGAATGTAAAGGATGCATGTTTCAGAGGTGGGTTCCTACCGGTACTATCCAGTTCTATAGAGTAGGTAGTAACTCCACGATGACATCACAGAGCCAGTTCCTTCAGTGTCTCTGTGGGCGCCGCCATTTTGGATTTTGCTTCTGCGCATGCGCAGACACTAATTTTTGATTGCCGTACATGCATGTGCGCTCAAGGCACGGCACTGAGAGAACCGGCAGTAAGAAGATTCAGAACCCACCTCTGCTATGTTTGTATTTTTGTTTTTATTTTTATAGTTATAATGTACACTGAAGACGGCATTTCATTTTGTTGTACCATGTGCAGTGACAATAAAGTAAAGTAAACTAACTAAACTAATTCGAAACAGGAGCTAAGGAATTTCCATAAAACAAGGACAATCGCATCTGGGGCTGTGATTGGGAAGGGAATTAAGATGATAGAGGTACAAAAAATCAGAGATATCAAGTTAAATTTAATAGATGTAAACTTACCTGTGGACAGGACAAGAAGTAGCATGGAAGATGGTTACCTATTTAGAACTAAGGAGAAATTTCCTAACAGTCAGAGTAATTAATCAATGGAATGGCTTGCCTCTAGAAGTTGTGACTGCTCCATCACTGGAGGTTTTAAAAATGAGACTGGATAATTATTTATCCAGAATAATTGGATGTAATCCAATAATCCTTGTAATGTAATCAGATTAACAGAGTTGGAAGAGACTTTATAGGTCATTTAGTCCAAGCCCCCAGTTCAATCATGAGACCGTACAACATTTCTGACAAACGGCAGTCCAATCTCTTCTCGAAAGTCTCAAGTGATGAAACTCCCACAACTTCCGAAGGCAAACTTTTCCATTGGTTGATTGTTCTTGATGTCAGAAAATTTCTCCTTGTTTCTAGGTTGAATTTCTCCTTGATCAGTTTCCATCCATTATTCCTAGTCTGGCCTTTAGGTGCTTTGGAAAATAGCTTGACCCCCTCTTCTCTGTGGCAGCCCCTCAAATATTGGAACACTACTATCATGTCTCCCCTGGTCCTTCTCTTCACTAGACTAGCCATGCCCAGTTCCTGTAATTGTTTTGGTCTCCAGTACCCTAATCATCCTGGTTGCTCTTCTCTGATGTTTTTCTAGAGTCTCAACATCTTTTTTATAGTCTGGTGACCAAAACTGGATGCAGTACTCTAGGTGTGGTCTAACAAAGGCTTTATAGAGTGGTATTAGTGCCTCACTTGATCTTGATTGTATCCTTCTGTTAATGCAACTTAGTATTGCATTGGCTTTTTTGGATGCCGCTGCACACTGCTGGCTCATATTTAGCTGGTTGTCCACTAAGACTCCAAGATCCCTCTCACAGTCACTGTTATTAAGCCTGGTTTCACCCAGTTTATATGTGTACTTTTGGTTTTACTTACCTAAGTGCAGGACTATACTTGCTGATGCTGATGATCTCTTGAAGGACAAATAGTAATGCATCCATCCTAGCCCTGGTTGATTTGTCAGTGGTTTTTATTCATAGTGTCTTCCAGAACCAACTCAGGGGATTTTTCCGACTCAGGGGAGTTGGAAAAACTGTGTCACAGTGGTTCTTTTCTTTCTCTTACATTCAGTTCTAGTTAGTATTGATGGGGGGAAAAGATCTAGCCTTAAGCACCTGCTTTGTGGGGTTCCATTATCTCTCTACTTCTGGGTATGAGCTTTCTGGGCAAAATCATCCAATGGTACGGGGTTAGATATTATCAGTATGCTGATGATACTCAATTATACATCTCCATCCTAGGTCAATCAAATATTGGCGTCAAAGTTCTTAGAACAGATGTAGGCTCAATCCTTGCAAGACTTAATGGCTGTGGGTCCTGGGACCACTGGATCTACTTATTTATGATCTTGCTTCTGAGGAAGTGCAAAACAGATTTTAACATAGTATTATACAGTATTACCAATACTGGACACAGCATTGTCCAAGTTTAGTCCAAATCTATTTAGTCTCTTGAGATTAAAAAAACCTCTATGGACTTTTTCAGAATTGTTTACATCTAAATAACTTATTAAGCAATCACCTAATTTACCTTATCTTCCCTGTTATAGTGAGCCAGTTTACTTTGAATTACAATTATATTAAAATCATTACACTCCATGCATCTGATGAAATAAAATTGTCGTTCACAAAGCTTTTATGCTTTTTAATAAAATATTTTTGTTTGTAAAAGTGCTACAGACCCCTCCTCATTTCCCCTTAAATGTGCCAAGAGATATAATTGGTATATGAACATTTCATACATAGGACATATTCAAAATGGTGGTTTCAAGATATATAGAACTTTCACCAGGGAAATTAAAGATAACTGTAATGATAGAACTTTATGAAAATCACTAACAGAAGCTGAAACCATCTATGTTAATCAGGTCTCATTGCCAATAGGAAGAAGAGATGGATGGATGGACGGAGAGATGGATGAATGGACAGATGACAAATTGATAATCTTAAAATAAAAATGTATAGTTTTTAAATACGGTGTTACATTTTCCTGTATTATATATGTCCAAATGTTTTTCTTTTGATACACTATAATTTCCTGTTCCATCTGGCTTTAATAAATCATATAGCAGATCATCAAACGTCAGGTAAGCAATTTAGGATTTCACTGTCAAAAGGAGGATTTGAAAAAAATATCTAACCAGAAATATCGTTTTGCAAAATACACTTTTATAAAATCTGATTCAGAAGGGAAAGCTTGGAGAATTAAATAAAGCAGAAGTATAAGTATAAGTGTCTGAGTATAAGACACACCTTTTTACCCCCAAAAATAGGGTGAAAACTTGGGTGCGTCTTATACACCGAATGCAGCCCCACCCTTTGGCCTCTGCCTCCTAGCAAACCTCTTTACAGCAAACAAAACAGAGCCTGTTAAGCCAAGCAACTGATTCTCAGCTTCCTGACCATCAGCTGATTGAGACTGCAGGCAGCCGCATGTGCTAAACTGAAAGTGAAACTAAAGCTGCAAGGAGGCAAATTGCTGG
>JANHFT010000330.1:107991-123304 GCA_032467955.1 Pseudoxenodon macrops | reverse complement strand
CATTCTTGACAAATGTATCTTGTATTTTTATGTATACTGAGAGCATATGCACCAAAGACAAATTCCTTGTGTGTCCACACTTGGCCAATAAAGAATTCTACTCTACTCTATTCTATATATAATATTCCAACATCTTTACCATGCTTTTCATTTTGTACCCATTAGCCACCTAAAATATCTTTCCAAGATGCTTTTAGAGGCTTTAAATTCAGTAAAAGAATTATTTCAGCTGCCTCCTACATTCTGCATGATATTTGATTAGACTTTTGAGATAATTTATTTATTCTTATTGATAGAATAATTCAAATTGTGAATAATATTTCAGGGATAGTGACAAAAATGTACCTATATGCAAGTTTAACCTATAAAAGGGATAAGATAGAAAATAGCTAATAGAAAAAACTCCCCCAAATAAATATCGACAAACCAGTTATAGCCTATTATATTTCTTTATATTCCTATAATCTATTTATTCTTTATATCCTAATCGTTCTTGTCTAGATCTGGGAGTTTAATCATTGTACACCACTTACAGTAATCATATAACTGCATTTCATATTTTTTCAGATTTACTTTTGCATGTTTACACATTATTTTATTCCTGAAGCCTGAATTTGAGTTTGCCCAATATTTTCAGCAGCCTGCTACCTGTGGCTAGTGGGAATTGATACTTCATCCCTCACCTTCTCCAAATGTGCAATTCTTTATAAATTTAGTCCATCTGAGCTGGATTACAGACACTAATTTGGTTATACAATTTAGAACTCTCTTCTCTGGCTTCTATCAAACAGAGTGATATTGTGTGACAGTATTTAATTACTGAAATCAAGTGCAGATGGTCTGTGGGTTTCAAGGGTGGCTATGGCCTCACAAATCTGGCGGATCCAGAAATTCAAATTATCAGTTCCACCAACATTCTTAGAGGATCTACTATAACATAGGGTTCAGCACATGTCTGCTTGTGTACGTCAGCATGCATGAACCTAACTTATTTATTGTGAACAATAAGTTTAAAAATGGCTCATATGTGACTGGTTTCTGAGGTGAATGTATGTATCAATGTTGGCTGAAGAAATCAAAATGACTTGCAGTGATTGTTGTCTAGGTTATATGGTTCAACAAGAGTGTGGTTTTCAAAATTAAGGCATGTTATACATAAATGAAGTGGGACATGGTGGCTAAGATGCTGAGCTTGTCAATCAGAAAGGTCAGCAGTTCGGCGGTTTGAATCCCTAGCGCCATGTAACAGAGTGAGCTCCCGTTATTTGTCCCAGCTTCTGCCAACCTAGCAGTTCGAAAGCACATAAAAATACAAGTAGAAAAATAGAGACCAACTTTGGTGGGAAGGTAACAGCGTTCCATGCGCCTTTGGTATTTAATCATGCCGATCAAATGACCATGGAGATGTCTTCAGACAGCGCTAGCTCTTCGGCTTTGAAATGGAGATGAGCACCACCCCCTAGAGTTGGGAACAACTAGCACATATGTGCAAGGGGAACCTTTACCTTTACCTTTTATACATAAATGGGGAAAAGGAAGAGCAAATAGATGAATGATAGTAGAAAGGTTGTGGGCAGTTTATGATCTATTGAGAGGAAGGATTAGCTGCTGAAAGAAATGATAAAGTGGCTGTGAAGAAGAACATGGTTCTGTCCACTATGTTACATTGGAATAAGTTGCATGGTTCAGATGCAACATGAAATTGAGTTCAATATAGTAGAAGTGGACCACTTCAGAAGTTATATGTGCTAAAATGAACACATATAGGATCATAAATGAAGAGGTCCTGAATGAATGTGAATTGAAAACAAAAGTGAGTGGCCAATAGAAAAAAGAGCACAGCAAAATTTCAGTTTAATGTTAATGCTGGAAGACTGTTCTGCTAAAACCGAACCAGAGTTTTCCCTATAACAAAGCTTCTGCATGTTGGTCCCCCCACACTACCTCCTCCATTTAGTAGCTCCTAGTACAGTATATTTCACTGACTCGACCCATCCCGCAATCTCCCCAATGCCTGCTGCCCCCACTATCTCAGAGATAGAACCTTGTCCAGAATTTTTCTTTTTTCTAAGTCTGATGTTTACCAACCAAGATCTTTAAAACATTGATTTGGATATGCAAATAGAATGAGCAGTGATGAAACTGCAAAGCAAACATATGAAGAAAGACTGAATGAGGAGCGGGAAGAAGTTGTGATTGGAGGGAGATGATGAGATCCTCAAAAATAAAGCCAAGAACTTTAAAGAACAAAATATAATGTATGAAATTATGTATGGACTTGGCACAGGTGAGGATAGTTTTCCAGGACTGAAAGGAAACGAAGAAAATGTAAGTTTGGTTATATGCTTTGTTTTTTACCTCATGCCTTCACTTTATTTTGTCTACTGTTTCTAATTCCTTTTCAATGCTTCGTATAATACTGTTTACTCCTAATAGAAATAATATGGTGGATATGTGTGTAAAAAGTGATTCTTTCTTTGGAATGATACAGGAAATAGAATATAAAACTAAATTACGTTAACTCCATTGCACTTGAAACAGGTGCCTTATATTGGGCACCACTGACAATTGATTCTGTGAAAGTTGAAGCAATATAAGAGATTCTGTGTCCAGAAAACAGCCAGAGGTTCTTGGGAATGGTAAACCATTTTACATATTATGGTGCTGACATACAAGGAGGATGAGTAGCAACTAAGAGCTCCTATGACCTTGCAGTTAGAAATACTGGAAAAAATATATACTCCCTTACAATAATATTGAAAATGCTTGTGGAGAATATTATGTATCTTTCAACCTGATATGAAAATCTTACTGGAAAGCATACATGCAATACAATAATGTTTGCAAAACACAGACAGAAATAAATAAAAGGAGATTTAGCACGGAAAACTAAGTTGACCCTTGGAAAATGTAGAGGAAGATTTGTTTGCACGCCAGAGGTTCTACAACTGGAAGTTCTGTGAGACAAATCTAACTCTCAAATCCCATCCACAACGAAAAACTTATAATACAATGAATACTAATGAGAAATAGTTCCTCAAACTGAACTCTTTTCCAGGTGATCCTATATGTTCATGTATTTTCTTAGCAACAATGTGAAAATTATAGTCATCCATATGGTTTTTTAGTCTGACTTTCATTGTTGGTATTTTCTGTCCTTCTTCCATCTAAGTACTAACCCTGCTTATCTTTTCAAAATCATCCTAAGCGAGGTAGTTTCCCCCCCATAGCTGAGCTATACACATTACTGTTTCCTATTGTGATGAGTGATAGAACTCTCTTCCCAGTATTCTAAACCTCTGTTGCCTGGGAGCAGTTTCTTTGAGATGGGAGTAAACAGGAGGTTATTGTGTTTTCAATGAATGAGTGAAACTCTATTTGAAGAACTTGAAGTAATCAAATAATTAAACATTCACACAATTGGGTTATGAGAATTATTGCCTAACATATGTAAAAGACACCATTTGGAACAGAATGCCATAGACAGATGAATCTTCAATAACTGATCAGCAAATACATTTATAAACTCTCATCAGGAAAATATTCTTGAGAAATATTGTTCAACTGTCTCACTATTCTTACAAGTGATACAGGTACAGTAAGTTTTCCTATTATCTGAGAGCTGCTGCTTTTTAAATCTAGAAATGAATTACCAATTACAGCCTTGCAAACACCTGAAAAATGTGCTATTATATTTAAATTTTTATGTTAGAATACTTTCTCTGCAAGCCAATCTTATTCAGATAGAAGTACTATTGGTTCTATTGAATAAGGTAGCTTTAAAATGATTGGAATTTAGAATAACAGAGTTGGAAGGGACCTTGGAGGTCTTCTAGTCCAACCCTCTGCCAAGGCAGGAAACCCTACACCAGACAAATGGTTATCCAACATCATCTTAAAAACTTCCAGTGTTGGAGCATTCACAACTTCTGGAGGCAAGTTGTTCCACTGATTAATTGTTCTAAATAATTCAGTTCTATGTTTGATGGCACAGCTAGCTATTCTACATCCCAAATTGGTTTTGAAGATATATATCTCAGGATGTTTGCCTCTTACTGTAGGGAAAATGCCTTTCTTGTCTGTCACGGCAAAATTAAAAACAAAACAAAACATAATTCTATTCTATTCTATTCTCTATTGATGAGAAAGGGAGGAATTCTTTTGACAAGGCTTTCACAAATGAAATAATTGCAAAGAATACATGGTAGAATGTAGCTTTGTTACATCTTTTCTGGATTGGTATATGGCAGGAGTGGTGATCTGCTTAGCTACTGGTTACCATCTGTAATTTTAAAAAACCAATTAAATCAAATTTAGCTTTTGCCATGTTTGAATTCAAGTTCCCAACAGGCAATTCAAGAACCAAGGGCAGCTAAAATAAAGAGCATCAATCCTAAAATAATTGTACATACCAGTATTTCTTTTACTTTGAAGGGCTGTGCGTTCCAAGACTAAAAACATAAAAGGAAAAATATGAATCTTAAAGTTATCCTTAAGCAATTCTTGGACACAATTGTTCTGGACAGCAAACAAGTTCTATGTAAATTGACTTCTCTATTATAGAGAATCAACTGTGGTTTCTTCATTTATATTTATAGAAATAGGCAGAGATACATTTTACACGAGTTTTTGTTTAGTGCAGTAAGGAAAGTATTCCAAGTATGGTTGCTTTATTATTTCTGATCTCACTAACAAAGCATGTGTGGTGTTCCCCTCACACATATGTGCTAGTCGTTCCTGACTCTAGGGGGCGGTGCTCATCTCCGTTTCAAAGCCGAAGAGCCAGCGCTGTCCTAAGACGTCTCTATAGTCATGTGGCTGGCATGACTAAATGTGCACAGAACGCTCTTACCTTCCCACCAAAGGTGGTCCCTATTTTTCTATTTGCACTTTTTACGTGCTTTCCAACTGCTAGGTTGGTAAAACCTGGGACAAGTAACAGGAGCTCACTCCGTTCCACAAGCTCAGCGTCTTAGCCAATGAGCCACCGCGTCCCACTTAATAAAGCATAAAAACAGTCTAATCATGATTTCTTGTTCATAGACAGAAACCCATCTGGTGTGACTTCCACATTCTCTGAATGCTGTTGTAATATTAAATTTCAAAAGTAGCGTCATAAACTTCTGTGCTTCAGTTTTACTATGCAGGAACGTTTTGAAAGTGTTACTTAAATGTTGATTCTTGTATTTTTCCTTATAACTGTACAGTGTTCCCGGTTTTAGTTCAGAAAAGATAGGATGTTCCACTACTGACGTTTGAAGTCCTTATCACTAAAGTGGCTTTAAGTGGCTTTTGAACTTAGATAAAATGAACTTAACATGAAACTGTGAAGCAAAGACGTGACATTACATGAACCTGGAAAGTGTCCTACCGAATACAGTGTCCAATTTCTACTGCCATTCAGAGTTTCCCCCCTGGCGTTGACTATATCCTTCAACCATTGTGGATAATATGCTGTTTAATATTCTGTTTGCAATGGTGGGACCCACACTTATCAACCACAAAGCAAATATTTTGTCTGCAGCATTTGAAAAAGAAAAAGAAAGAAAAAGAACTAGCTGTAGTGCTTCTTGAAGTGTTTTCTAATTTTTCCTACAAATGTTGAAGTTCTTTTAAGCATGTTAATACAGATTGTCCTCAAGATAATTAGGACGAGAATCTCCATTGCTAAGCAAAGCTTTTGTTAAATGAGTCACATGTGTTTTTATGACCTTCCTTGCCAGCCATGATTGTTAAGCGAATCACTCTAAATGTTAAGTGAATCACACAGTCGTAAAGTGAATCTGGCTTTCCCATATATTTTATTTGTCGGAAGCTGCCTGGGAAGGTGACAAATGGCAATCACACAATCTCAGAACACCACAACTGTCACAAATACATGCTGGTTGTCAAGAGCCCAAATTTTGATCATGTGAATGTGGAGATGCTGTGATTATTTTAAGCATCAGGGCCAGTCATAAGTCACTTTTTAAAAAGTTGTTGAAACTTTGAATGATCACTAAACAAATGGTTGTAAATTGAGGATTACTCTTCTTTTTAGTTCTCATTAATCCTGGTTTGGCTTTCCAGCTGATATTATTCAACAGCCTCAGCCCAAATCTTATGCTGTTTAAATGAAAAAATTGTTAAGTGAATTTGTCTCATGTTACGACTTTGTTAAGTGAACCACTGCAGTTGTTAAATTAGTAACCCCGTTGTTTAAGTGAATCTGGGTTCTCCATTGTCTTTGCTTGTCGGAAGGTTGCAAAATGACTCCTGAATAGTGCAACAGTCATAAATACAAGTCAGTTAAGCATCTGAATGTACATCATGTGACCATGGGGATTTTGCAATGGTCATATGTGTGTAAAATTGTCATAAGCCACTATTTTCAGTGCTGTTGTAACTTCAAACCATCACTAAATGAACTATTATAAGTCAAGACCACCCATATTATGTGATTTACTGAAAACGTATTTTTTTCTGCATTTCTACAGGAGGTTTGCATCGGGCTAGCAGTGTTCCAGAGTATGTATATAAATTAGATGGAGTGGAAACAGACTTTGCTTCAAGACCATCTTTTGCAACTTCATATTATCAGTCTCATCAGGTAAGAAGGCTTTAATACATGAGGGTTTATATAAATGTAGATTAAGTCTAATTTGGCAGCTTCAATGACAACTTGTTATTAGTGAGAATACCTATTGGGTTTTTCTCAGGTTTTGCATTTAAAGTGCAAAGATCTTTTCTCTATTATTATAAATTCAACAACTAGGCATGGTAAAGTTCTATATTAGTATCTCTCGGTTTTAAACTTGGCATCTTTAAGATGGGTTGACTTCAACTCCCAGAATTCCAGAGCCAATGAAATAAAAATATGTGTTTTTTTCTAAACCTCATCCAATCTCTTCTCCTTTCCATTCCTTCTCTCTCAGCCCCTGTTACTCCCTGTAGGCTTAGCAACACAAATGGCTCTTATCTTTGCTCAAAAAAACATTAAATTAGTCTCCATTTGATATCAGAGGGAAACTATTTTGAAGCTTCATTGCAGCGCAGGGGGAGACATAGGTTTTAAAAGGGAAGGTCTCCATGTTTAGGAGAAATATCTCCAGTTCAGTGTTTTCTAGTAGCATGCGTCTTCTAAACAGTTCACTGATATCATGTGTTTGTTTCAAGGGTATGTTTCAGAGGTGGGTTCTGAATCTTCTTACTGCCGGTTCGCTCAGGGTCGTGCCTCGAGCACGCGTGCAAAAACTAGCTTCTATGCATGCGCAGAAGCAAAAAACCAGCTTCAGCGCATGCGCAGAAGCAAAATCCAAAATGGCGGCGCCCACGGAGACACCGACAGAACCGGCTCCGTGACATCATCACGGAGTTACTACTCTAGAACTGGATAGAACCAGTAGGAACCCACCTCTGGTATGTTTGCTGTTGGAACTGGAAGACATGAATTCAGTAGCTAGTACAGCTCAACATACAATTGGTTTCTTAGCAGCCATTCAAAGTTACAACAGACCCCAAAAGAGCTACTTACTCCCTGGATTTGAAGTTCTGATGTCTACCTTTCCTCCCATGGTCACATGTCTACATTTTAGTCCATATTTAGAGCTGTTTGTCACACACCACGGTCACATGACCATGATTTATGATGGTTTTTCCCCAAAACCAGTGTTTACTTCCAAATTCTAGCAAAAAAACGCCCCATAGCAAACAATAGGTTTGCTAAACAACCACTGCAAAAAGATTGTAAAATTGGGTCTGGTCACATGGTGACTTATATGTATGACCATCACCACTTCCAACCGAAATTGTGGACTCACGTATGGTTGTAAGTCGAGGATCTATTTGTACATTGAAGAAATTTGGTTCCTTAGGTTGCAATCTTATATGCACTTATTTAATGTTAAGACATATTTGACTTGTGAATAAACACATGTTTATTGTTAATTGCCCATTTTGCTTGCAAAAGCTGACTTCATCTATTCATTATTGGCAAATAGTACATGCTGTGATTAAAGGACAGAAAGGAATATTATTTTATAACAATAATCATTTCAAATTTTACAAATGAATTGCTATCTTAGCCATGTAGCCAGACCAAGATACAATCAAAACAGAGGTATTTTAAAGAGGAAAAACTGCAGCTCTCCCATACAGTCTCCCTACCAGGAAGGAATTTAATCCTCATATCAGGCTCTGGGGCTTCTGATTGCACATAAGCCAAAAATCATTTTGTCTTTGTTATTATATTTTCCAAGGCATATAGCGTGGATCCTGTAGACTCAAACATCTTGCTTGGATTAAATTGTATGCCCCAGTTTTAATTACAATGTCTGCATTTATGTAATTGCTTGCTTTGCCTTGTCATTTCTCCCCTATCGGTAATCTACTTTGCACCTGCCTAATTCCTCATGTAGAATTAAAAACTATTTCATCTATTTTTCATGCAAGGTTACAACAATTAGGTTACACTGGGAAGGGAAGGGAAGAATAGGAATATAATATAAACCTATAAGGAAACAGCAAACCATGTTTTCTGTTTGGTACAAGGTAACTGAAATAACCTTGAAAACTGGATGGCTGCTTGTAGAGAGTAGTAATTTAATCTTGCAGACATGATTCTCACATGTAATCACATTCCAGAAAGAAACACTGCATAAAATGATGAAAGCTAAATGCAAGAAAAATGAGAATGGTCAATGAACTTTGCAGTTCTGTACTTGTATATTCAGAGGGATGTTGGATTTTGGTTTCCCTTTGACCTACCTGGTGGAAATCTTTGGGGTAGCCATTATCTCTCAAATAATAAATTTCAAACAATTTAGGACTCCTAAAAAGTGGTTTTTCAACCTAGCAGTTGAAAAGCATGTAAAAATGCAAGTAGAAAAATAGGGACCACCTTTGGTGGGAAATAACAGCGTTCCATGCGCCTTTGGTGTTTAGTCATGCCGGCCACATGACCACAGAGACGTCTTCGACAGCTCTGGTTCTTCGGCTTTGAAATGGAGATGAGCACTGGCCCCTAGAGTTGGGAATGACTAGCACATATGTGTAAGGGCAACCTTTACCTTTATACAAGAATGTATTTCTTGAAATGAATATTTTCCACAGATTGAGACAAAAAAGACAAGTTTCCAAAAATATTCCACCTCCTGTTTGTTACTCTTCCATGAGACACTTCCTATTGATTGGTTTTGTTTCGTTTTACTTTTGCTTTGCTTAGTTTTGCTTTGTTTGTTTTAACAGATTGGCTCCCAAAGTAGCTATGAAAATGGCTGGGGTCCTCGCAGCCTCCCTTACAACTACAGGGCAATGGAAGAGAGGTTCCACAGACAGCCTTTGAAGAGGTTGGAGGTTTCTCCTGAGAGCAGTCCTGAGAAGCCATTTCTCTTCCACACTGACATGCGCTATAACAGGGCTTTAACAGTTCGACAGAATGAGAGCAAGAGAACCTGTGCCTTGCCGCCCAGATATGCTCGTTCTGAAATCCTTGGCTACACAAGCCGCAGTGCTTCGAGCAGAGCGCCCAGGCAGTTCTACATTGGGCCGGCCAATGAGACGATGGTGGACTGTAAACCTTTCAATCCAGGAGTGCCACTGTATCAGCGTGTGGGGAATAGCCGGAGTATGAGCAATCTTTTGGAGAAGGAGAATTATCTTACTTCCGGAGCTGCAGTGGGCCAAGCCAGTTCTTCTTTTCATTCCCAAGTTGGAACCCAGCACAGGCATTCGAGCTGGCACCAGAACACCGTCAGAACCCAGAACACGAGGGAAGCCTCCCTGCCGACTTCATTAGCTGAGGCAGGTGGGAAGAGGATGACAATGACCGCGGGTATGGCCGCTGCTGGATCAAACGGCATCATTGAGCAGGAAAGGACATCTGCCAGCAGATTTCAAATAGGGTATGTCTTTGAAGATGCACCACTATTAGCAATGCCTAAGACCAGGGGTGTCAAACTCGATTTCATTGAGGGCTGCATCAGGGTTGGGTTTGACCTCGAGGGGGGCCTGGTGGGTGTGGCCAGGATGGGCATGGCCAGTTTGGCGTTATTCGTGTTGGGGGCACCCGAGCTCCGTTTTCATTGGCAGAGGATTGCAGGAAGCCATCACAGCCAAAAACGGAGCTTGGGAGGATCGCATGCAGCCCTCCCGAGCTCCGTTTTTAGCTGGCAGAGATACCACAGGCCAGTCCTTTGCTGTTTCCAGGGTGCCCCAGACCTATGCACCCTGTGGGCCACATCTGGGCCACGGGCCTTAAGTTTGACACCCCTGTCCAAGACTATTCACCTGGCAGTAATGCACTTTCGGTTCACATCAAGGCAATATGTAAAACGTAAACATCTTTTAGTTCTCCAAATGTTGAACACTATGTTAGTTAGAATTATGAACTGTAACTCCCAGAAGCTCAGTTCTCATGACCAATAGTGACGGATTCTAGGAAATGGAGTTCAGGAACATCTGGAGGACCACAGATTTTCTCCACCTCTCTGCCATATGATACCAATACAGTTTATATCCCCCTGCGCAGCAAAATTACGTTCACAATCCTTGCTTCTGTCTTCATTCATCTTCACTTTTGAAGTGCACAGTATAGTGAGTCTCACTTTTCTACAATAGGAATAGCACGTAGGCTTATATACCACTTTATAGTGTATTACTGCCCTCTCTAAATGGTTTACAGAGTCAGCATATTGCCCCCAACAATCTGGGTCTTCATTATACAACCTGGGAAGGATGGAAGGTTGAATCAACCTTGAGATGGTCAGGATTGAACTCTGACAGCCAGCAGAATTAGCCTTCAATACTGCATTCTAACTACTGTGCCACCACTTTCTTTTCTTCTCTGATAATGCAGAGGGAGATTGAGTTTGGACAATGTTAATGAGTTTGTGGTTTATTCAATAAAGAATGGCTGGCAGAAATGATAGTTTAGTACACTATAGGAAGCCAACTAATATTCTTTGTAATGAGTCTCATTGAACTAAATCAGACAGAATTCTGATAAATATGTGTTGTTAGAATTGGTTTATTTTCCAAAGGCAGAATGTTACACTTTTATTTTAATTCATGATTAACCACTAATTATCAGTTCATTTCAGAGGTGGGTTACTACCGGTTTGGTCCGGTTCTACGGAACCATTAGTAACTTGGCAGCTTGGCTCACTGGAACTGTTAGCAACCCGGACCTGCCACATGCCAGAGCCAGTTCTCTCTGCACCGCCATCTTGTTTTTCACTTATGTGCATGCGCAGAAGGTTTTTTTAATTACTGCGTATGTGCACGCGCGAAGCAAACATGCGGACGCAGCGCATCTCTGAGTGAACTAGCAGTAAGAAGATCCGGAACTCACCTCTGGTTCATTTGCTCACTTTTGGAATTTCTGCTGCATTCTACTGATTCTTAGTGATTGACTTTGTATTTCCTGGAATTAAGTTTGGAGCTGTTAAGATATTCAGTGTCAAGAAGATAAAAGAGGGTTATTCATGTAATATCGGGTCAGAATAAGTTTGTGGAGTGAGCTAGTTCCAACTATGGTAACAACTGTATTGAAAGTAGCAACTGAATCTTCTAGTGTTTGCTGATGCAGGATAGAAGCCAGGTATCTCAATCCAGATAGAAACAGCTGATAAATTTGAGATACGTAGAAAAAAGATGAGTGCACCTTAAAAAAATGTTTCTTGAAATAGCCTTTATTTTTCTTTACAAATTATTCTTGGCAGTTCTAAACAGGGAGTGATAAATAAAGCAACTGAGGCATAATTACCAGGACTGCAATGCCTAAATGACTGGGGTTGAATCTACCAATCAAATAGATAAAAATAAATTATTTTTTATCAAGTAATACTTTTGCCAGTATACTTTATTTATTTTTATAAAGTTATTTTTAACAGAAGAAGAGTCATTCTCCTTTAAGAAACAGGAAATACCTCTTCTCAGTATGTTTCTGGTTGTGCTACCTCCATGTGTTATGTCATGTATTTAGGTTGGCACATCATGTATGAACCCAGCATTAAATAAAGAGAATTGTGTTTAACCAAACCCAGGTAAATAGCAGGAATGGCTTTGGAGTACGTTGCATGAGAAAACTTAAGTTTAACAACATCTAGAGAGCTAAGGATCCCTAAGTACTACATATATTTGAAACTAAGCAGTAGAAGCCATGGAATAATTGAAACTGTACCTCTTTACCAATCTCATAAAATAATTATGAGACTAAAAAAAGATATTGTGCACCTTCAACCCTTTAAAAGAAAGATGCAATATAATGTAGCAATGAGTAAATAACACACTTATTTGGATTAATAATAATCCAGTCAAGAGGCTAGACAAATGGCTTGGAGATTTGTTAGAATAATTCATGGTCTGAATCTAGAATTTGTCTATCATGGAAGTCAACTTACATCTTGCTAAATCTCAGAAGGATTCTGCTTCTCGATAGGCTTGTTAGGACTTGTTCTATGCACCAAAGAATTGTTAAATGTTTGCTTTCTATAGCTTGGTTATATCCATCCATAGAAGCAAACTGTGGGCAAGGCTGATGACTTTAAGGACAAATATTGCCATTATGACTTATTATATTCTAAGATTGCTATTCACTGAGAGGGAGCAAATATAAAGACTGATCTGATACATGATAGATGAAAGGGCATCAAAAATATCTCAGGGAAGTAAAGAAAACCTTTGTTGTATATCTTGTGTGATACAGGCAATTGTAGACTTCAGACTAAACTCGGGAATTATCAGTGTTAATTGACAGTGGCTGGAAAAATAGACTCATGCTTGACTTACATGACAATGTAGCGCATGGATTATCATCATAGTTTTTCATAGGCCCAAACAGAATCACGTTGCCTTATGCAATGGATCTGCAATGGAACATCACACTAATTTAAATACACAGAGCTGGCCTTATGGCAATTGAAGCTCTACCTTTCAAAAGAGAACAGCTGGGAAGATTCAAGAGAAACCATGGAAAAGAGAATGCTACTGATCCTACATCTGTACCTGCTCTCTGAGATAGCTGATATGCTTTGCCTAGTAGTAAGGCCAGTTATTATCAAATGCTCCATTAAGATAATTAGTGTATGGGGATTTCTTCTTCTTTAAATCACCCATAGAATTTTTCCTCTTTCTTGTTGGCTGGAGGCACCAGTACCTTCCAAGTGATTGGAAGCTAATGGGAGTTAAGTTCAGTGCATCTGATTGAGTTTCAGGTTAGAAAGGCTACAGTAATATGAAATTGAACAGCAGTTTATAGAAAAGCATGTTGTATATAATGACTTCATACAAGAGTGGTCTGTGAATAGATGAAATGCAGTCTGAAGTGCAAAATGGTTCTGCTTTATTATATATTGTCTACAATTTTGGTTAGCTTTGATTCAGTGTGATGTTGGGACTCAAAACATTCATTGAGCCGGTAAAACCCCATTCATACCCAGATCATATACACTCAGGGCCCTAGCCTTGCTATTTGGGGATTATGGTTCTTGATATATTTTGCAAGTCCAATGTGGTCTTGAATTGATTGAACGTTTACGTTATAAAGGAAAGTTATATTCTAAGAACTGTTGTATGTCTGGGTAATGAATCTCTACCTCTGTTAATTTGAACTTTAATATCATAAATCTATATTGTCACCTTTGTCTGCTGAAGATGACATTTTATGACAAAGCTGTTATTTTACTAAAGTTTGTTGTAGAAAATCTGGTGACCTTTTAATATAGCATAAGCCTCCTGCTTTGAACCACTATAGGTTCTGTCTGGGTCAGAAGTTAAACAGGTTCAGGTCTGCTTAGATAGGAGACCTCAAACCAGTAGAAATGGAAGAAAATATCCCAGAAAAAGGCAGTGGCAAAACTTTTGTACCAAGAAAGCTACCTGGACACGATTATGTCAGACTCCTTCAGAAAGAGTTTTATCTTTGCCTTCTCCTATTGATTTGGTGTCTATTTGTGTTTAAATCATCCAGGAATCCAGAAGGAGAGATGAACCTGGAACGTGCAGTAAATATATTGCAAACTGAAAATCCTTTGTCCTCTCGAGTCCTTGCAGCAATTGTTTTCATACAGCACGAGAGTTTTCAGAGAGCAGAAGCCAGAAGGAAAGTGAGTGATGATTTTTTTCCCTTTCTTTCTTCAAGTTTTTCAATACTTCTTACATATAAAGTCTTGTATACGGAATTGGTGGAGGAAAATAATGGGCAGAAAGGAATGGGAAAACATCCTGGAACAAATCCTCGGTGGATATTAACTCCTTTAGCTCCAGATGAGCCCTGTTTTCTCAAAGGAATGCATGTAGAAGGCAAGATAGGAGCAGACGTGAAACAAACAAGGAAATTAATTTTCAGGAGCAGTCAACCGAAATAAGCCTGTATTGATGCCTAGCCAAACTTGGCTATTTTCAGAAAACTAAACAGTGTTGGATATGGTTGATAATTGGGATGGAACACAAAATATCAAATTAATAGGCTAGATTGGTGATATAGGTAGTACTTAACCTACAACCGCATTTAGTAGAGAAATTTCCATCGTAAGTTGTTGCAAGGTAGGTCAAGTCAGACCCAATGTTTACAGCGGTTGCTAAGTGAATCGTGCAGTTGTTAAGTAAATCCAATTTCCCCAATGGAATTTTTTTTGCTGGAAAGTGGCAGAAAAGGTTGCAAATTATGATCACATGACTGTGGAAGGCCGCAGCCAATTGTAAATTTAAGCCAATTTCCAACCACCCAAATTGTGTTTGGGTGATGACAGAGCGGTAGTGGAATGAATAAATGAGTTGTAAATGACAGTACAGGTCAAAAGTAACATTTCTCCAAGACCATTGTAACTTTGACTTGTAGTTAAATGGTCAGTCAAGGACTACCTGTAGACAGACAGACAGACAGAGATATTTTGTAGAGGAAGGCGTTTAGCAAATTACTTGTTGCCAAAAATTTATATGAGGCTAACTTGAAGGAGATTTTACCTCTTTGTTTCTAAGGTATATCTCCTATATATTCTGTATACTCTGTGTGTGTGTGTGTTTGTGTGTGTGGATGGATGGATGGATGGATGGATGGGGAGAGAGAGGATAAAGATATAGATAGATACATATGAATATATTTACCGTATTTTTCTGAGTATAAGATGCACCTTTTCTCCCCCTAATTGGGGCTGATAATTTGGATGAGTCTTATAGTCAGAATGTAGCTTTTTCAAAGATTTTTTTCAGACCTAATGAGGTGAGTGAAGAGTGAAGCGATCTTTGCAGCCTTTCACTGCTACTCCCTCTGAAGAAGCTTTTTTTTCAGCCCTAAGTCTTTGCAGGGTTTTTCATTGCTATTCCCTCCAAAGAA
>JANHFT010000330.1:72259-87248 GCA_032467955.1 Pseudoxenodon macrops | reverse complement strand
ATGGCGAACCTATGGCACGCGTGCCACAGGTGGTACGCGGAGCCATTTCTGAGGGCACGCGAGGCACTGCCTTGTCAGCTCCAGCGCACTTGCATGTGCTGGACAGCTAATTTTCGGCCTTGATTTTCAGCCATTTTTCATCCTCCGGAGACTTCAGGACTGAAGCCTCCAGAGGGTGAAAATCAGCCCAATGGGCAAATCGAAGTCACTTCCAGTTTGCCTGTTGGGCCATTTTTTTAACCCTCCAGAGGCTTCAGGCCGCTTCTCAGAAGGCTCCAGAGGCTTCAGGATGCTTCCCTGAAGTCTCCGGAGGGTGAAAAAGAGCCCATCGGATAAAATAGAAGTCCATTCCGGTTTGCCCATAGGACCATTTTTTACCTTCTGGAGGCTTCCCTGAAGCCTCCGGAGGATGAAAAACAGCTCAATGGGGGGGGGCATACATTGCAGTGCAGTGTGTGTGTGGGGTTGTGTGCCAGCATGCACGTGCCTGCTAGCGTGTGTGCGCTGCCATTTTTGCCACACAAGAAGAAAAAGGTTAGCCATCACTGATATAGAACATCCAAGATGAAAGAATGAATACTATATACATACACACATATTTTTATCTATATATTTATTTGTATCCTACTTTATTATTTTTACAAATAACTCAAGACAGCGAACATATCCAACATACCTTCCTCTTCCTATTTTCCCCATAACAACACCCTTATGAGATGGCTTGGGCTAAGAGTGAGTGACTGGTCCAAAATCACCCAGCTGTCTTTCATGGCTAAGGCAAGACTTATTCTCATGGTCTCCCATGTTTTAGCCTGGGACCTTAACTAGTAGACCAAACTGGTTCTCATATATATGGAAAGGATTATATGAAGAATGCTTACATTGTTTCAGCTATATTTTTAAAGAGCCAAAAGCTACAGTAACCAGTTTGGTCTATTAGTAAGGAAGTTTCACATCTGAGGGTTGGGATAGAATGATATATGGTCTTGCAGAATATATCAAGGACCAGGTAAAGACAACCACATATCCTTATTAGAGATATTACAGAATGACAAGAACCAAGGCTTTTTGGCAATGATAAAAAATTGTACTTTGAGGTCATGTTATTTGCTTCCATGACATTCTCTCAAGGGTTGATTGAATCACTATTCCAGGACAAGGAGTTGGTTAAAGCTGTCCAGGAACTCTGAAGTTGCTTTTTGCCTATTTAGATACAGTCCCAGGGCCTTCACACTACCCCTTCTGTTTTCCATGGGGTTCTGCAATTACATTACAGAGTCATAATTCATATACATAAAGTGGCTACATTAATGGAGTTGAAGTCTAATCAGAATGAAGTGAGATTAGACTTTTTTTTTTCTGTCAGGGATGAGAGGATAATTGTAATATTGCATCAAGTTAATGCCAAGCTTAGAATGTCATCTGCATAAAATTCTAACAGCCCAGTTCTGAAGCTGACTTGCTCAAGAAACATAACATAATATGTTAAGCATCTCTGGCTCCCATACAGTAGCAATAGGATTCTTGGTACAGGGCAATTCCTATGGATTAATGAATGGCTGGGGTTAATGGACTGAGGTGAAAGCCAAGGCCATCAACTCTTTCTAACTAGTCATTAATCATGGAGAAGTACCCTATGCACCAACAGTTATGGCTTTTTATTTAGTTTTCCCTAATTTTTTAGCATAGTCTTCAAAGTACTGCTGCAGCCACTAAACACCTCCAGATTTTATTAGACTCTACTTTCTATTGCTAAGAAAGACTGCCGGTTCCCACCTACTGATCTTGCCTAAACACTGAATACGCTTTATTAAAATTAGGTTATTTGAGCCACTAAGTATCTTCAAACATTTAAATGTTTTACATGAGTTTGATTTGAGCAGCTTCCACCAATTAGCATGTTGTTTCACTAAGACATCTTTTTCTGGCCACTTTTTGGTTCTCAAGAACTCATATATTTCAAATGAATTTGCCAGCCTTAGAGCAGCTTTAAACACAAGTAAGGGACTAAAATGTATTTTTCCTTTCAAAAATGTTCAAACATATTCATTCTTCGCAAGTAATTTCTAGCTACTCTTGCTCTAGGTGTAAATTTTTATTTATTCATTTATCTGTCAAACTCCCACATGACTTTTTCTACTTCTTACATTTCTTTTAGCGGAAAACCTCACCACTACATGACTGAATAATCACAGTGGAACAACATAAGCAGGGATTTTATGTTGCACCACAAAAATAGGGGGGTGGAATCAGTCAGTTCAGACAGCAAAATCAGACTGCAAAATAATGCTTTAGAATTTAGATATAAAAGTCCAAAGAATGTCATCGCAACAAGAATAAAATTCTGAATGAAAACAATTTGATGTAACAGGAGATATAGATTTTAAAAATGCATATCAGAAACAACAGCATGCTAATTCTTTTCCAAAGTGGGTTTTCCCCCCCTATAATCCAATGTTTCTGAACCTTGGCAATTTAAAGACATGTAAACTTCAGCTCCCAGAATTCCCCAGCCAGCGAAGTTCACACATCTTCAAATTGTCAAGATTGAGAAATACTGCTGTATAGCCAATAACAGAGACAAGAGGAAATTCCAGAACCTTCAAAAGTGATAGAACAAATTATTTTCTCTAATCCGATTCATTGTAATTGGGATTATAGTCAAGTGTTATTTACTGAAATGCACATAAAAAGCTGTCAACTTCAGAAAAATATAATTATAGGTAGTTTTCTTTAAATCTTCTCCTTACAATTAGTAATGCATAATACGGTAACTACCATCCCATCCCAATGTCAGAACAGTTTACTTTTCAGCTGATGTTTTAACCAACATTGATATGGAAAGGAATTAATACTGCTATATCACCTCACAATCAGGAGGCTGTGGATTCGATCCTAGGTAGAGGCTGATATTTCTCTTTCTGGGCACAATGAGAATATATCTGCTGCACAAAACTCCACATTGGCAACAGGAAAGGTATCCGGCCAATAAACACTCAGCTGCATTCAGTTGCCCAGACTCCACCCCGCAAGGGATTATGGGGTTGTTAAAAGAAGATGATGATTATAATGACTAATAATTTCCATCTTGACTACATCACTCATTTATGAGTAGAGATCTAGGCTCCCTGAACTTTAATTCCCATTTTATTGATTCCAGCAAGCATTGCCATTATTTAAATGGTATGAGGGAATGACCTTGGGAGACAGAAGGAAGAGCCACAGACTGGACTACCAGCAGGTAAACAATATCTCAGCCTAAAGAAAGAGAGGAAACATGGGATGCATTTCAGGTATCACCCTCCCTAATTTTCCAGAGAGTAAAAATGAAAGGTGGTAGAAAATACTCTTAGTCTTTCAAGATTCTGTTAATGTAACTTTACAATAAAAAGATAAGAGTTAGTACTGTACTTCTTGTCTGGACTATTTTGAAAAGTTAACACTTCATCAAGGGAATCTAAAACACCTGAAAAGCATTAAGTTAATTACTCGTTAGCTTTTCCTAATTTCCAGAGCTTGCTATCTTCACCAGCTGTGTTTGCAGGATTAACTACCATCCTCTGCTATAGGGGTGCAATTTTTTCCCCTGGCCTTACCTAGCCTCAGTGTAGCAAAAAGCCATTGAAAAAGCCAAAACCAGGTTTGGTGCAATGTGATCTGTGCATAATTTTAATTGAATAAGATACAATTGCAGGTAGTCCTTGACTTAGAACCATTCAAAGTTAACTAGCATTGAAAAAAGTTACTTACAGCTGATCCTCACACTTGTATCTATTGCAGCAGCCCCACGGTCATGTGATCAAAATCTGGGTGCTTGGAAACCAGCATACTGTATATTTACAATAGTTGCAGCATCCCAGGATCACATGATCGCCATTTGCAATTTTCCTAGCTGGCTTCCAATAAGCAAAGTCAATAGAGGAAGGCAGATTTGCTTAACAACCATGTTATTCACTTAATAGCACTAGCACTTAGACTTATATACCGCTTCACAGTGCTTTACAGCCCTCTCTAAGTGGTTTGCAGAATCAGCATATTGCCCTCAACAATTTGGGTTCTCATTTTATCCACCTTGGAAGAATGGAAGGCTGAGTCAACCTTGAGTCTGATAAGATTCGTATTGCCAAATTGTAGGCAGCTGGCAGGCAGCAGGAGTAGCCTGCAGTACTGCACTCTAACCACTGCGCCACCACAGCTCCTTAACAAGCAATGATTTAACAACCATGGCCAAAAAGAAAGTTCATAAAATTGGGCCTGACTCACTTAACAGCTGCTTTGATTAGCAACAGAAATTCTGGTTGCACCAATAATTGTAAGTTGAGGACTACCTTTAATAGAACCATTCTCTTTAAAGTTCGGTCATATTAAAAATGATAATTTGATTACAGCTTCTGAAAGACTCTGCAGGTTGTGTCCAAAGTTTCTGAATGCTGCAGCCTTAAGTTCTACATGCTTAGAGTTTTATTATGGGAAAGAATATGCCCTGGCCCCCTCTGCCTCAAGAGTAAACTGCTCTTGAATGGAGACAATAATATTTATTATTTATTTATTTATTTATTTGTCAAACATATACAAGATAGCAGGTATAGGTATAAACATAAACAAAGGAAGTAAGTACAGATAAATGAGGACAGTAAGACAGGGACAGTAGGCACGCTGGTGCCCTTATGTACGCTCCCTTTACAGACCTCTTAGGAATGGGGTGAGGTCCACAGTAGACAGTTTAAGGTTGAAGCTGTGAGGGTTTGAGGATGTAACAACAGAGTCAGGTAGAGCATTCCAGGCATTGACCACTCTGTTGCTGAAGTCGTATTCTCTGCAATCGAGTTTGGAGCGGTTTACCTTGAGTTTGTACCTATTGTTTGCCCGTGTATTATTGCGGTTGAAGCTGAAGTAGTCATTGACAGGTAGGACATTGTAGCAGATAATTTTGTGTACTATGCTTAAGTCAGACCTAAGGCAGCGTAGTTCTAAATTGTCTAATCCCAAAATTTCAAGCCTAGTGGCATAAGGTATGCTGTTGTAAGGAGAGGACTGGAGGGCTCTTCTCGTGAAATACGTCTGGACTCGCTCAATTGCATTAATGTCCGATATACAGTGGGGGTTCCAGGCAGATGAGCTATATTCAAAAATTGGTCTAGCAAAGGTTTTGTATGCTCTATCTAGTTTACAGTACAATATTACTGGAGAAGAAGCTTCGCAAGGTTAGGTTAACAACTCTTCATGCCTTTTTGGCAATGCTGTTACAGGAGCTCTGGCACTTAGATCATTTGAGATGAGTACTCCAAGGTCCTTGACAGAATGAGGGTCGTCTACGAGGTTGTATCCGCCCAGCATGTATTTGATGTTCTCATTTTTTTTTGCCAATGTGTAAGACAGAGCATTTGTTGGTGGATATTTGAAGTTGACAGTTGTTTGACCAGTCTGACACATAGTCAAGGTCTCTTTGTAGGGAAGCAGAATTATTGGCGATGTTGAATAGTTTTATATCATAAGTCACTTTTTACAATGCCATTGTAACTTTGAACAATCACTAAAAAATAGTTGTGAGTCATGGATTACCTGTGCTAAGAATACCATCCCATCTTAGCTTTCAGGTCCAGGCAAGATCAGTAAAGAACGTCTATCTACTAAAACATATTTCCTTCTTTCTTTTCTTCCTTCTTTTTTCTTTCTTTTCTATCCTTCCTTCCTTCCTCCCTTTCTTTCTTTCTTTCTTTCTAATTTTTATACCCATCCATCTCAGCCAAGTGATTTTTTTCAGATCAGACCATATTCAGAATTATAGTTTATTATTCTGTTTATGACGTATGTCATTCAGATCTTTTTTTTAAGCTTGCATTTTAGGTGAGATAAAATTAAAAGGTAATATAAAAAGTGGTATGCAGCCTCACTTCAGGCATCCATTCAAGGGATAAGGCATTTTGGAGGGGTGGGGGGAAATGGACACATTTTTTAATGTCTTAAAATCCTTGAAAAAGGAAATGTATGACTTAGCTTTGCACCCCTTTTTGACAGTCTTCCATGGCTGCTAAGACCACAAAGCAACAATCCAACATCAAATAATTTCCTTTTTGCTAGGGGTTAGTTTTGAAATACACTCCATGAGGTCCAATCCAAGCAATGGATTTCAGAATTCCACCCTTATCTCTCTTGTTTTATTTAGCTCCCGCCACACCACAATTTCTATATGCACAAGAAAGGCCGTTGCAAACAGGCCACTGTCAACAGTGTTGGCAAACGGACGAAAGGGTGAACGTGCATTTTCAACTGTAGTCATAGCTTTGCGAAAAGGCATAATCTTTTTTTCCCCCACATTAATAATGAGCTGGGAGCTAGCTGAGCAAGAGGACACAGCTTTGGAGGAGGCAGTAGAAACCCCAAACCAGAAGCTGTTTTTTATTGAGGTTCTGGTACACGTTCTCCTCGGCCTCCAATAATCCCAACTAAAAAGCGATCCTTTGTACTGCAAAAAAGTAATAGATTAAAATCATTTTCTGGGATCATCATGTCTGTTTTTCAATATACAGGGAAGAAGGTGGTTTATGCTGTAGGGTTTTGAGTTTATCTTTCCTGTAAGATGTTAACCTGCTGCTGCTTGAATGCTTGCCTGTTGCTTGGCTTGATTTGTTTTGCTTCTTTTATATTTAAATTGTGAGTGCGTTTTCACACAGAAGGATATCATTTTTTATAATTTTCTCTCTCCACTGTCCAAGGACAGAGCCCTGCTTTGATTGTGCAGCAGGACATTCCCGGTTGTGGAGAAAAATTGTTTGGAAACTTTGGGGAATTCCCACACCATTTGAAGAATCAAAAATCTTTAAAGGGAACTATTCCCAGCCGCCTCCCCTGAAAATAGTCTAGGGAAAACTGTTCTCACCAACAAATGAATGAGTAATGGAGAGGGGGAGGGGAATAAAGGTAGACCTCATCTTATGACCATAACTGAGCCTGCCCATTTATGGTTGAAGGCAGGGGTGACATGCTACCGGTTTGGACCGGTTCTCCTGAGCCGGTAGTAAAAAATACTTTCCGACGATCAGCTGGGCAACGATCAGTTGTGACACACAATTTATATTAGCTAGAATCGTCGGATTTTTCTAGCTAATCTAAATCATGTGGCACAGCGGATTCCCCCCCACCTCACTGTGCTAATTACCTTTGCAGACTCAGAAGGCTTCAAAATGTTGCTTTTTTAGTGCTGCGCGGGCGCGCCTCAGCAAAATGCGCGCTCGGTAGCAGATTCACAGAACCGGTGAGGATTTCACCGTTGGTTGAACACATGATGGTGATAAATTAGATCATTGTATGACTGGATCTGATTGTACAACGTTTTCTTACGGCGGTTATAAAGCAAATACTGTGGTTATGGAGCAAACACCATGGTTTTTAAGTAAATCCATTGCCACTATGGAGCTTTTTTTCCCTCCAGGAATTGAAAGTAAACTACCAGTTTCTAGGGAAAAAATGCCGTAAATTATGGTCATGCATCCATGGGGCTTTGAGGGCCGTTTCCTGAGTGCTCAAAATGCGGTCCCATGGGAAAGGCCAACATCAGAACTTCAAAATCAGGTTGTAAGAAGCTGTTGAGGGATCCTTCGTAACTTTGAGCGGCATGAGGAACTACCTGTGTAATATCAGCAAAGAGGAATGAAGTACAGTAGAATGGCTGGAATCCCGAATAGCAAGCATGCCATGCAACAACCGTTTTGAAGCTTCTTGTAAAAAAAAAAAAGAACAAGAACAAGAACTTTATTTCAGCTAATGCATGTTCCTCTCATTTGAGGAGTTAATGGGAACACTTGAAAGGTAAAGATTAGCAGTAAATGGTGCTTAACGTCTCCAAAGCACCTGAGGTTAGGTCAAGAAGCAATGGGTGGAAACTAATCAAGGAGAGAAGCAACTTAGAACGAAGGAGAAGTTTCCTGACAGTTAGAACAATTAATCAGTGGAACAACTTGCCTCCAGAAGTTGTGAATGCTCCAACACTGGAAGTTTTTAAGAAGATGTTGGATAATCATTTGTCTGAAGTGGTGTAAAGTTTCCTGCCTGAGCAGGAGGTTGGATTAGAAGATCTCCAAGGTCCCTTCCAACTCTATTATTCTATTCCATTCCATTCTCCTGTCCCTGCACCATGTTCTCTCTTGCTCTGGATAGCCAGACCAACTGACTTCTGGATTTTGGGGGGAGAAATGAAAAACTAACCATAGAGGGCATTTCTAAGGGAATGTGGTCAGTCAGTCAGGAAGAGCCCCTCCCTGCCTACAGACTCCCTGTCAAATCAATTCAGAAGAGAAAAGGGACACAGAAGGAAGAGAACCTCAGAGTGATTCAATAGTAATACAATTTTATTGCAATTTTAAAAAAGATATACAGAGAAAACTTTATACATACAGAAATGTAAAGAAAAACCAGTGAAGTGCACACATTTCATAGTATGATCTGCTGCTGTTATATAAGTGGATCAAATTACTGATGCTTTTATTGATCTTCAGTTATACAGTGTAGAAACAGCTGCTCTTATTTGAGTTGCTTCTAAGGCCCAACGGAAACCTGGTTTAGAATAATCATAGTCCCTGTGCAGAACACAGCAATACTCTTCAAACGTTACTGTCTGTTCTGTGATATATTTAACAGATGGGTTTGAAACGCATCTAAGTCAATTAACTTGGGTATATCTAATTCTATATAGATTTGGGCTGCCTACTAAGAGTGCGTACATCTGTCATTTTGTAGTTGGTGTTGCCACTATGCAAGAAAAGCATTAAATTTGCTTTCCCCTGTGACTATCAATGTGGTTTCCTTGTTGCATAAATTGGAGCTAACGAGCAAATGTTATTTATTCTCTGCTTAAGATAATTGCCGGAATGTACAATGAATGATTTTCTGTTGAGAAGCAAACGTCTGGCGGTGCAATCTTATACTTGTCTATTCAGAGGGTAAAGCCCCACTAATTTACTGGCTGTTCAACATATATGGAACTAGAGTTTAGTTACAAGAGAATGAAAAATAAATAAAATGGGTTTTTTATCATAGAATCTGTTTTCCGTAAATTAAGCAAAACTATCCAGCAGAAATCTGTCTCCTTACTGGTTATAAATCTCTACTGAACATACTTCTGAATGAAAGGCACTCCACATTGTTCTTAGAGGATGAAGCTTTGTGTTAAATATGAGTAAAGTATTAAAATAGCAGATGTTGATCTGGAGTTTGAGAGACTGCATCGGTTGGTTGGAACTTTCAGAAAAAAATATTTTAATAGTTTATGAGATTTATACCAAAATCCTTCTCACCCAAGGAGGCATTCAAAATAATTGAAATAATTTTGATAGCTTCATCTGCTTGGTAATGCTGATACTTTTTGTTGTTCTTTCCCGTACCCAGCCATAGAACAGGGGTGTCAAACTCAAGCCCCAGGGATCGGATCCAGCACACAGGGTGCTTAGATCTCACCCTGAAAACAGCAAAGGACTGGCCCACAATGCTTCTGCCAGCAAAAACAAAGCTAGGGATGGCTGCGAGCTCCGTTTTCACTGGCAAAAGGTTGCAGGAGGCCATCACAATAAAAAACGGAGCTCTCGAGGGCCACGGTTATAATTCTGATAATATAAATGTTTTATATCCTCCCCCTCCATATTGGCCTATGCATTGGAATAGGTATAATATTTTATGGCTGAATTAATAGTATTATAAATAACAAACGCATCATAGAGGTTAAGGTAGTCCTTGCTTAGTTGGGGCCGAAATTCTCATCACTAAATGAAACGGTCATTATGTGAAAGATTATGTGACTACATCACATGGCAATGGCAGTTATGGTAGTCCTGGTTACAGTCGTTAGATAGGGACCTCCTGCTTCTCCTACCCTGCTGTGCTCATCTCTGCTTCAACTTTTCCATCCACCTACCTTGCCCCCATTTCTCCTCTGTTGGCCACCCTGCAATCCACCCCTACTGCATCCCCACCCCTAGCTGACCTTCGCTACCTTCTTCCTCCTGCTGACAATGAGGCACATCTGGCTAAAACAGCTGCTGGTCCTTGGTGAGGCCTCTATAGTGCTTTCATGGTGACATTGCCCAGCTTCATGGAGGCTTCACCAATAGCTACCACCTGCATTGGCTGGATGTGCCTCAATGGTATGGGAGACAGAAGATAATCCTAGGACCAGCAGTGGTGGGCAATGGCATTAGAGCCACAAAAGAGAGAGATAGGAGGGTTGAAGAGAGGGTTGAAATCCACTTTGTAGTCATAAATGTGGACAGGTAGCCCAGCGCCCAAATTTTCATCGTCTGACCATAGGGGAGTGGCAATATCTGTAACTTTGAGCTCTGGTGGCAGCACAGCGGTTAGAATGTAATATTGCAAGCTAACTCTGCCACAGCCAGGAGTTTGATCCTGACTGGTTCAAAGTTGACTTAGCCTTCCATCCTTCTGACATCAGTAAAATAAGGACCCAGATAGTTGGGGGCAGTATCTGGCCTTTGTAAATTGCTCAGAGAGTCCTGTAAAGCACTATGGAACAGAATATAGATCTAAGTGCTATTGATATTTGAGAACTTTCCATAAGTAGCATTTGTTCTGCACCATCATAGCTTTGAGTATTCGCTGAATGGATTATCATTAAGCGAGGACTGCCTGTAATCTATCTTGTATATAAGGAACAGTTTCTTATCCTGACATTAAACATGGATGAACAATAAACCCAAACTTGGATGCAATGTTTCTAAGCTGGAGCCCTAGACACAGCAGTGGAATCTTCTGTTATAAAATCCTTCACAAAAACGGAGCTAAGAAACTGATGTGTACCGTAATATTCTTGTGATCAATTTTATTACATGATTTACAGAAACATGAGCTCTGCTGGCCCTGAAGGGAGAAAGAAAATGAGGGAATGTGATGGATTGATTGATTCGCTGGTATATTATATACAAGGAACAACTGCAGATCGTAAACCAGATGATAAGGTAACTTTTCCAAACCAGTGAAAGAAATCTCTAGGATTAAGATAGAGCATTTCTTTCTGGCACACAAACTGTGTTAATATTAATCTCCCTCTTATAAATCATCTAATGACTTTAAGATGTGAGTTTTGGGGACATTCTTATGTTTTAAAAGTCCTTGAAAATCTAGCTGTTTTCTCAAGCTTTGAGGTAGTGTGATTGCTGAATCACTCTGCTTATTCTGATTTTCTCCTCTGGATATCCATGAACAGTTTCTTAATTTTTATTTTTATCCTGCTTTTAAAGGGTAAACTTCCCAGAGTTGTTTGGAATCAGGCAACTGCTGAAATATATGAATAATAAATACATCTCCAGCATAAAATTCTTACTTCCATGTTAATATATTCTGCTGAAAATAACTTGCTTGAGATTACCCAAAAGCACCACTACAAAGCACAAACGCAACATATGCTAAAATACTACCAGAGAGCTACAACTTTGCATCCTTCAGATGCTGCTCTGGTCTTCTCAGCCATAGTGGTTGGTAACAGTGGGAGGGGTTGTTATGCAACATGTCTGGATGGCACAAAATAGAAGAATTATGGAGGGTCTTATCAAACCTAGACTTTTGGTTGGGCTTATGCACTCCAATGTTGCCTTCGCTTTCTGTCTCTGACTTAAAAAGTTTAGAAGAGTTGATTAAGTATAAGACATCCGTCCTCCAGTTCTAAAACAGTAGAAACTGTAATAGGTTAAGCTTTAACTTAATAGATTTAACTTAACTAAATTTAAGATTTAAACAAGTAAAATGTAATACTTTAAATTCAATCCTAACTGTCTGGCAGATTATTCAAGTATGATATGAATTAACATTTCTCATCTTTTACTAGTTGCTCTAAGTGGATCTAAACACACAACTTCATTCATTCATTCATTCCAGAACTCTGCTGTTTACCTGATCAGAAATTAGACCCAATTTGAAAATTTGCAGTACTGTTGCTATCTACGATTACTAAGAGCTATAAAATAAGGTCAATGGTTATCTGAATGTTTGAATCTACAGTACATTCCAGATTTCCCCCCCCCCTTAATTTACATAGTCAGAGTAATTTTATTTGTTCATTTTTCCAGGCTACAGAGAATTGTGTGTGCATTCTTCATAATCTTTCTTACCAGTTAGAGGATGAACTCCCTAATCATTATACTGAGAAACTCTATGTGCCAAAAAGGGATGATCCATCCAGGAACAACATTGGATGTTTTGGAACAAAGAGCAGGAAAGCAAAGCAGGTAACAGAGATATAAGGAGGGAACAACAGTTTTGTGATAGACTGCCCAACTTCTCTGAGAAACCTTTGTCTGAAACTCACACTTATCCATTGCCGGATGTCCCTGCAAGGATCTTATTGGGAATGCTGGGAATTTTAATCTTAATAAAGATGATGGACACTGCTTTGAAGGTTGACTAATATAGAATATATACGTAATATGCAAATATATTGGGTGAAAAAGATCCCTTAAACATGAAGCAATATTCATAAAATAAAGATAATCAGTCCTTGACAGTAAGGGAAGAAAATCTGAAAAGTACAGATGGTGATTACTGTATTTTTCGGAGTATAAGACGCTGTGCAGTATAAGACACACCTATCTTTTTTGGGGAGGAAAACAAGAAAAAAAATTGCCTCTACCCTCTGCCTCCCATCAATTTGTCTCCTTGCAGCAAGCAGCCTGTTTCAGTTTCAGTTTCAGCATAGCCTGTTTAGCACAAGGGGGGGAAATCTGCCTCTGCCTCCCTGCAGCCTGAAACAACTGATGGTCGGGAGGCCAATCCAACACAATCACCTGCTTGTGCTAATCAGGCTGTGCAGAAGCTGAGACTGAAACAGGCTGTTTGCCACAAGGAGGTAAATTGCTAGGAGGCAGAGGCCAAAGGGTGGGGGCAAGTGGCCGGGGCTATATTCGGTGTATAAGACGCAGCCAAATTTTCACCCTCTTTTGGGGGGGAAGTACATCTTATACTCCGAAAAATACAGTATTTTGATGGACAGATGGATGCATTCATGCAACTGCTATGTACCATCAAATTGTCACTAATTCTTAGCAGCTACATAGACAGACCTTCTCCAGGATGAAATACCTTTATTAGGATTAATCCAGAATGCTATAAAAAACTTGCTAATTTTATAGAACCATTCATCAGGCCTGGTGGTATAAAATTAAGATATGAAATTGTGACCAAGTTTGTAAGATTTCAGGACAAAATTTTTAATCTAGTTTTTCAGATGTCTCCTTGCCCCAGACGTTCTGTGGATCTAACAATTATTAAGGTTATAAAGATGGAACCAGAATAACTAACAGAGAGGTCTTAAATCATATAAAACCAGGCATATCACGGGAAGCTAAAATCATAGAACTGTATCTAATTTACTTTGGCCATGTTATGCATGTGAATTCATTGGAGAAGGCAATGATAGTAGGAATGGTTAGGAGACAGAGAAGAAGGAGCAAGCAAAGAAGCCACCGGCTTGATAACATTATATCTGATGCAAAGTTGAACATACAAAAAATTGAAAGAAGCTGTGCACGACAGGGTGGCATGGAGAGCACTTGCCTATAAAGTCACCAAGAGTCAGACACAACTAACTGGTTAAAAACAACAACCTAAAGATGGATCTCTAACTTATAGAAAAATATAGCCATTAGATGTGAATTTCTTTCCTCTTTAAAATGCACTGTGTTTTGGATGAAAGTAAAACTGGTCATCCCCAATAATCATAAGTAATCAGAAGATGCAGCAATAATCTCTTTTCGCTCGTTGTTCTTAATGATAGGTCTTTACATGGCTGCTCAAATAGGGGTTACAGCCTATTATGAGCCGTGGTAGCACAGAGGTTAGAATGCAGTACTGCAGGGTAATTCTGCTGACTGCCAGCTGACTGCAGTTTGGCAGTTCAAATCTCACCAGGCTCAAGGTTGACTCAGCTTTCCATCCTTCCAAGGTGGGTAAAATGAGGTCCCAAATTGTTGGAGGCAATAGGCTGACTCTGTAAACCACTTAGAGAGGGCTATAAAAGTACTGTAAAGCGGTATATAAGTCTAAGTGCTATTGCTACAGAAGGTTTATGCACTATTAAACCCACACAATGATTTACAGGTATTTAGGGCTGTTGGTCTGTGTATTTTACTAGCTACCATTAAGGAATCAGACTAGCTGTATAACAAGAGGACTTTGATTGTTTCTCACTTCATTTCTGAAATATTAATCTGTTTGCCTTTTTAGAAACAACAAGATACGCCTCTGACGGAAGAAAAGAGTAACCCCAGAGGCGTTGAAAAGCTCTGGCACTCCACACTGATCAGGATATATTTGTCCCTAATAGCACAAAGCAGTAGAAACTTCACCCAAGAAGCATCTCTGGGCGCTCTGCAGAACCTCACTGCTGGCAGTGGACCAGTAAGTATCTGAGAAAGGAATGGATGTGGCTGGTATTAATACTGTTATTTTACTGTTGTTTCTCTTGGATAAGCTCAGAGCAGCACATAGAGGGGGGGAAACTTATAATGGAGCCATAGGGAATAGAACAGAATGATTAAACCAGTATAAGATTAATCTGGTTGACAATAAAGGCCTGGATAAGACTAAGTGAACATTTACAAATTGCCCTGCTGGTACCTACCCGTGTTTCCTCGAAAATAAGACAGGGTCTTATTTTCTTTTGACCCACAAAATAAGCGCTTGGCCTTATTTTCAGGGAGGTCTTATTATTTTTGAGGTGCAGGAGGTGGCACGTGTGGTCACCTCATGATTGCTGCTATGTTTTGGGGAGGGCTTATTTTAGGGGACGGCTTATTTTAGCTCATGCTCAAAAGCCTGATTGGGCTTATTATCCGGGGAGGTCTTATTTTCAGGGAAACAGGGTAGTCTTATTTTATTTTAATTCAACTATCTAGAGGAGACTACAAAGAGCTGGTCTCTAGTTGCTATTTGTCTTTTAATTGTTAAGAATGTCTAGGGAACATTGATGCCTATCTTTGTAACAAAAATA
>JANHFT010000330.1:51638-65346 GCA_032467955.1 Pseudoxenodon macrops | reverse complement strand
ACCTAACCAGGTGCTAACAATCTTCCTGGCTTTGCATGCTTTGTTGATTAGTTCTCTCTATCAGCTGTGCATTAGAAGCTGTTTTTCCCAGTCCTAATCAGGGGATAAAATGTGCTGAAGCTGCCCAGACTAAGGACGCTAGCCAGATGAATATCTGGTAGGCAATTTTTTTTCCTATTATCCTCCCCAAAAACTCAGGTGCATCTTATACTCCGAAAAATATGGTAGATTTGATCTACCAAAAGTAGGGTGTGATCCTACACCTATATGGCTAGTTTACTGTTTAGTGTAGCTATAGCTGGATTATCCATTGGTAAACATGCCATGCATGCACCACCTTAGGTTCAAATCTATTTCTGATCACAGTTTTGAGCTAAAGGGAGATCGATTTCTCAACTCAGAATTGAGGTAGAAGGAGAAAAAACGCTTGAAGCAATTGAAGCACAATGGAATAATGCAAGAGTCCAGCTCTTCACCAAGGAAGAACATAATAAAGATTTGTAGAGATGGAATCAGCAAAGCTAATATTGAGACTGAGCTCAGAATGTCAAGGAAATGAGAAATAATAATATACCAGCTCTCTAATAAAGATGGTAAAAAGATATTGAATAGTAAAAATTAGAACTACTGGTAGTTTGTTTCTATTTTGATTCTATTTCCTCTAAGAAGGTGATAGGCAATCCCATTGTAAAAACTTTGTTGAAAGAGCAGGATTCCAGGTTCGAGAGAGTCACACAATCAAGAAACATAACCTTGAGGGAAAATATACTAAGAGTGGGATACTGAAAGTTAAGATCTATTCACATTGCAAATGAGGTAATGGACTTAGATTACAGGAAATCCAAATCCAGTTGAAACTTTTTAAAAAAGTTTCTAAGTGTTAACAACAGTTACACAATAGAACCAACCATTAACGTAGATCATGATTTCCCCTTCGCTCAGGAATGCTTTCATGTGGATTCTTGTATTGACAAGGGATTGGATTTCATATCTTACATGGCCCCATCCAACTTCATGATTCTATATCCCTTTTCAAGAAAAAAGTAGACAATTCCCATCTCGCACTAAGTATTTTAAAGGGAAGATATGGAAAAATCAATATGGTGGCCACAATAATATCTCTGCTGGCTTGAAGATGTGGTCTCCTGTTTTAAGAATGTAGTATTTGCAGCCTCTTGCTGAATATTCAACCTCAGCCTTTCCCACTATTGCTCATACTGATTAAGACTCTAAGGGGCTGTAATTCAGTAACATCTGGAAAGATATACAGAAGGTTTTCCACCCATGCAATAGTAGACTGACTCTGGTGAATTATTTTTCTCTTTAGATAATGGGAGCTATGCAGGAAATAATTACTCTTAAATACACAGGATAACCCAAACAGTAAAGGGATTTCCTACTGACAGCCTGTACATTGAGATAATCCAGTTCTAGTAGCTTTTGAGGAAGCCAGTTGACTTGAACTAACCTTTCTAAACATTAATGCTGCATCTAAAATCACACATGGAATCATAAAGTTGTTAGCTCCTTGAGTTTAGCCTTTGTATATGTTGGTATCTACCCAATTTAAATTGCTGAAATTGACACATAACTGTGTCATAAATAGTGAAACTACAAGTATCAAGAGGAACTACGGTACTGTTTGCTTTGTATACACACACACAAACACAAAATAGCACCATCATTTTGTCATCACTGCATTTTATCCCATTCTTCTCCTGGGTCCAAGAAGTTCAAATTCCATGCATATTTTTGATTCTCCATTGGAGTCTCCTAACAACCATTTATATACCATAGTTTTATGTGGTGGGCTTAACTAATATTCCAATGTAAACCACAAAGTTTACCTGAAATTATAGACCACGTCTATAGAGAGAGCTGCATTACGTTGTTAAGACCACTAGAACTGTCTTTGTAGACCACGGGTACAATTCCTCTGAGATCACCAGACCTTCCTAAAATCTAACCATACTTCAACTTCAATTTGAGGAGGATTCTTCCTTCCCATTTCCCCTTCCTCAAATATTTTGCATTTTTACCAGCCCAAAATTCTCTTCTTTGTGCTACATGCTGCATTCATTGTGTCGTAAAAAGGAAAGAAGTACTGCATTTTCTCTTCCTATCTGTGCTTCCTGATTAGCTCCAGGATTTCAGGAGTTCACACCTTTTTTTCACAACAGGAAAAATAATGAGTAACAGAAAGGTGAGGCAAATGTTCTCTAAAAGCCCATAGCTTCTATTTCCTCAACAATCTAATCAGTGACCTCAATCATTCCATTTGCTTTAGTGTTCTTAAGAACTGGCTGCAGAAAAAAGAAATATTACCAATCATTCGGCGGCTAGCAGACATCATTGTGCAAATAATTATCAATACTTTGCTTTGCAGTGTTATTCAGTTAATCCCCAAAGTATAATATATGCAGTTTTGCAGTTTCTAATATACTTTCCCATTTTGATTCCTGTGTAAATAGATAGGCTTGTTAGATGTTCCCTCGCTCCTAGTCATTTTCCTGGGATCAAAATGCAGCCTTTGACCGCCTCCGAGCATTATTTTGGATTACAAAATAATAATAAAAACATTGCCAAAACGCATCCCTACCAATAACTACAGATTGGCAAGCTCCCAAGCTGGTTTACCCCCACCTCCCCCACCCCAAATTGAAAGGAAGACTGAAAGCATGTGAATCGCTTCCCATCATTTAATGTTCTTATCATGTTGTAAATATTTGCTAATACACCCTTCTGATGTGAAAATGCATTCAGCGCTGAAAATGAGTAGGATCTACGACTAATACTTTTGCAGCATTGAAGTAACACCCTATGTAAACATTCTCTAATATGATTGGTGCTAATCTATCTATTGCTGTAAGCACCAGATATGGGAAGCAAGCAAGGATCTGGGGGAAAAAATTAAAAATCACATGGGACTTTAAATTCAGTTATCTCAACTGAACTGCTTTGGATTACTCAGCTCGTTTCCAATTTATCATAAGCATTTTATCTTTGCTCCACCCCTCCCCCCACATTCTCCTTAAATTCCTTTAGGGCTTGAATCTGGGATTTAAAGCAGATTCAGAAGTGACTTTCTTTTTCCTGGGGTTAAAGTTCAATAGTGTTATTTATGTAGGGATGTATTTATTGTCAAATGGATGCCTTCATGCCCCTGGGACCAATCCCTCTCTAAAATAACGGATGATCAATCACTGGAAATGCACTGCAGAATTTTAGTACAAGAGCACACAATAGATACACACTTAAGGTAAACTCGATTGCAGAAAATACGACTTCAGTAACAGAGTGGTCAATGCCTGGAATACACCTACCTGACTCTGTGGTTTCTTCCCCAAACCCCCAAACCTTTAACCTTAGACTATCTACTATAGACCTCACCCCATTCCTAAGAGGTCTTTAAGGGTCGTGCATAAGCGCACCAACGTGTCTACCGTCCCTGTCCTAATGTTCCCTTTTATCCGAATATATCTCATGTATTCATAATCTTGTCTATACTTGTATCTGTTTTCTAATATATGCTTGACAAAATAAATAAATAAAATAAATAAAATAAAATAAAATTGGAGATGAAGCAGAGCAAAGTGCTTTTGACAAGGTGGTTACGTTTCGAGGGAGAGGGGAATTTTTTTTTTTTAAAGTAACGTAAGAATATTAAATGAGAGAGATGACAGGTAGGTGATAGATAGATGACAGAGATCGATCGTTCGACAGACAGACAGACAGACAGACAGACAGACAGAGACCATAAATAGAACATGAGAGAGGGGGAAAGAGAGAGAAAACAAGAAGGAGGAGGAGGAGGAAAGGAAGGAGAAGGAGAAGAGCCAGTAAATTGTTTTTAGCTCTCCTAGTGACACACTGATTTTCCCCATGACTATCTGCCCCTAACCTAGTGTTTCAGGTTTTCCAATGGTGCACTCATTGTCACAGTAACTGAATCCATCCATCTTTGCGACTGATCATCATCCTGTTTTCTTCCATCTTTCCCAGCATTAAAGCCTTTTCCAGAGAGCTGGTTCTTTTCATAAGGAGTCCAAAGCAGGATCATTTGAACTTGGCCATTTGTGCCTCCAATGAGAATTCTGAGTTTTGTTTGACGACCTATCCGTTTGGTAGTGTCAGCTACTGATGACAACAGATTACTAACAGCTTGGTAATAATTCCAGAGGGTATTACTCAGATGTTACAGCTAGTCCAGAGTGCATCCGTGTAACTGAAATGGCATGTGGGAATGACCTTCACAGACAAGAAGAACTACAGACTGGGAAATCAGCATGTAAAAGGAGTCTCAGTCCATAGAAGGACATGCGGCGTGAGGCAGAGGTGGGTTCCTACTGGTTCGGACCAGTTCTATGGAACCATTAGTAACTTGGTGGCCTGGTTCACTAGAACCGGCAGCGACCCAGGCCTGCCACGCCCCAGAGCTGGTTCTCTCGGCATACGGTGGCGCCATCTTGTTTTTTGCTTCTGCACATGTGCAGCTTTCTTTTTGTACTGTGCATGTGCACCCCTGGCATGAAGGATTTCAGAAGACACACACTCTCTCTCTAGTTTTATGGGGAAGAACAGGAAAGCAGGGGATAAATACTTTCAGTCTTGTAAGAATCTGTTTATGAGTGGTCCTTGGATCTCTTTGATCTGGCTTGGTTTCTTGCAGACATTTCATTACCCAAACTAGGTAACATCATCAGTGCTAGAGTTACTTAGTTTGGATAATGCAAGAAAACAACCAAGCTCAGAGAGCACCAAGGACCATGCATTTCAACCCCCAGCTACCAATATTCTCCTTTATTGGAATCTATTCATGTAACCTTATAATAAAGATAAGAGTCAGTATTCATAGTTTGTGCTTCTTGTCTGGACTACCTTGCAAGGCTAACAGTAACATCTATGCTTTGCAAGCTGCAATGGGCTCCCAAATGGAGTTCAAGGTGCTGAATTTTCCCTATGAAACCTTCCGCGGCACAGGATGTGGAATCTCCTGTCTCCAATTAATTTTGCCCATCCAATAAAATCTGACAAGTTGGGTAGGCTCCAGATCCCATCACTTAAGTAATCCTGCCTGGCGAAACCCAGGAGATTCTCTTCTCTGTCAACATGCCTGCCAAATGGAACAGCATTGCTAACATTCAGATGGTCTGGGCCCTGCCTGGTTTTCAGAAGGCGGCGAAGATCTGTTTTTTCTCTTAGGCGTTGGGTTGGGAGGTTCAGCTCTTATTTTGACAGTCTCTAATGATTTCTGCTGCGTGTTTCGTTGTTTGAAGTTGCCCTGGTGAGATTTAATTTAATGATTTTTGATCGTTATTTCTTGTTTTCAAGTTTGCACATTGCCCTGTCAATCGCACCTCATGCGGGCAGCTCTATAAATTGATCTGATGAATAAAAAATGATGATTACAAAATAGTTTGCTTCTATAGGAATTAAAAACAACAACACTAACAAGTCTGCATTATGTTTATCTTACAAAACCTACCAGGTACTCCAAATTAGGTCTGAAAAGGAGCTAATTGATATTTTTTAAAAGCAGGGGGGAAAATCAGAATGTAAGAGTGGAAAGAGGCAATGTTTTGTCAGTTGAAAAAAAACGTTTTGGCATACTTTTCAAACAAAGGGTTGGATTTGTCTAAAGAAGCATCTAATAAATTTAACAGTATTTTAAAAGAGTTGACATTTTGACCCCAAGATACTTGGAAGTTGGAGCAGAGATTAGCTCATTCCACAAGCAACCAAATCCACTCGTGCACTTTGTTTAAAAAATCTTACTAAATAGAAAATTAAATTGGGATGAAATGAAAAGGCCATCATTTTACTTTAAAAAAATAGTTCAATAAGCAACAATAGACAACTTGTCTATAAGAGAATAAACCAGAGGTGGGTTTCAGCAGGTTCTGACCAGTTCTGGAACAGGTAGTGGAAATTTTGAGTAATTTGGAGAAGCGGTAAATACCGCCTCTGACTGGCCCTGCCCCCATCTATTCTCTGCCTTCTGAGTCCCAGACTCAGGGAGGAAATGGGGATTTTGCAGTAACCTTCCCCTGGAGTGGGGAGGGAATGGAGATTTCAGTACCCTTCCCCTGCTACGCCCACCAAGCCATAGGACCAGTAGTAAAAAAAATTGGAATCCCACCACTGCTTTTGAGTATTATACTGTGCTCTCTGTTCATGGAACAAATGGCTTTATTTATTTATTTTCTATAGTTGTAGCTGCCCATTTCAGATAAGTGACTCTGGGCAGTGAACGATAATGAAGTTCTTAACAATGTGCTTCAACATTAATAGAATATAAAAGGCATGTTGACCCATTTGCACTATGCTACTTATAACCATTTCCAAAAGCTCAACTAATTTATTTTCCAAAGCAGCAGAAGGCAAAACAAGAGACAATGGATGCAAACTAAACAAGGAGAGAGCCCCCTACAATTAAGGAAAAACTTCCTAACAGTGAAGACAATTAACCAGTGGAACAACTTGACATCAGAAGTTGTGGGTGCTTCATCGCTGGAGGATTTTAAGGAGAGACTAGACTGCCACCTGTCTGAAATTGTATAGGGTCTCCTACTAGAGCAGGTGGTTGGACTAAAAGACCTCCAAGGTCCCTTCCAGCTCTATTCTGATTGATTGAATTAATACATATATATATAATACATTCTGTGATCAGAGTCCATTAAAACCATGCTGGCATAATTAGAGGCTAAGTACATACTGCCATCTCCTGGAAAGAGAGATTTTAGTGATTTGGAGGCTGGAATGTCTCTTGACCAGTGTTTTTCAGATTTAGCAACTTTAAGACTTTTTGAAGCTAATTAGCTAGTGCTTTGCTGTAATATGTTGGACTTGTATTATCAACTTAAGATTTCAATAAATAAATTGTTCAAGCTGGGATGACGCACGCTCTGAGTCTTCATTGTGAAACAGTGTCAAGTGGTAGGTCCCAAAAGTATAGCTTCTTTGCCCTTTGCAAGCCCGAGAAATAAGTGGCCCCAACTGCATTGACCTTTCAGAAGGCTGTAAACAGCTGGTTCTTCCCTAGGCATTAGTGCTGGGATGTCAGTCATCGCTGCACTGGCATGGGTACACGTGGTCAATGATTACTGAGCTTCTTTTGGATCTTGGCATGGCTTCTTTTGATTTTCTTTACTTATTGCCTGCCTTTATTATTTTAATGAATAACTCAAGGTGGCAAACGTATACAACGTATCTTCCTCCTATTTTCCTCACAACAAGAACTCTGTGAGGTGAGTTAGGCTGAGAGAGTGACTAGCCCAAAGTTGCTCAGCTGGCTTTCATGGCCACGGTGGGACTAGAACACAGACTCCTTGCTTCTAGCCTGATGCCTTAATGCAGGGCTGTCAAACTGGCAGCCTGTGGGACGGATGCGTGACACGCAGGCCACACCCACCCCAGCTCTGCGAAGGGGAAAAATGTCATGATACATCATGGGACAGCATTGACGGCGCAAATTTGACACCCGTTCCTTAATTACTAGACCGAACTGACTCTCTTTTAATAATTTTGATGTAATAATTAAAATTAATTTCAATGAAATGCTTTTCTATTTTTTTTAGAGTTTCCATAGATGGGAAGCATGCAAACTGGATTGATAAATACATAAACATGGAAAGGTAAAAGCGTATAATGTCAGCCCTGGAGGCCATCTTTTCTTTGGAACTTTGGAGCTGCCACATTTAGTGCCTGGGAAAATGGGAGGGGGGATTTGCAAGGAGTTGGTGAAAATATAAAGCCATAACAACATTATTTTCTCCGAGAGTCAAGGACGTTCAGCCTGCACCTGGGTAGGAGTGACTGGCTGCTGTCTCCAATTTGGACGGTTGATTGATTGGATCCATGTGGGTGCAGGGGAAGAGACTTGGAGTTTCTTTTGCATGGGGAAAACCCGGAAACTTTCAGATTTGGGTTTTCCCAGATGTGCCAATATGACATCTCTAATAAAATGGATCTTTGAGGAATTGCTAGCCTTGGAGTCTTCTTTAGTTGGGGGTTACTTGGAACCCTGACATATAAATTTGGAAGTGACAACCTTAAACATCCAGTACTAAAATAATTAAAAGGATTAATTTCTAAAAAAAGGAAGGCGTTGGCAATTTTGGTAAACCATTAAAAAAAAGGATTAGTTTTTACTATAATCTGGTTTTTAAACAAATAGTCCTGAGGTTAAACAGCAATTAGGACTGGTATTGCCTCATTGCTAAGTGATGGTTACAGATCGTGACATCACATGACTGTATTGCTTAGTGATAATCCTGGCAGTCCTGGTTGCCATTGTAACCCCAAGATATGTGGGTCCTAAAGCGGGAAACAGTGGGTGTTCCAAGTAAGGTGGTAAGGACATCATGTGAGGGGGAAGCAGGGTGCAGTGCACCACACAGGAGTGAAGAATGGCTGAGAGGACTTGTCAGAGCCAATTTGAAAGAAAGAAAGACCATGAGCTCTAGTCTTGCCTTAACTGTGAAAACCAACTGGATGACCTTTTACTAGCCAATTACTCTTTCTCAGCCCAACCTACCTCATAGGGTTGTTGTTGTGAGGACAATAAGAGGAGGAAGAGTGTTGGGTATGTTCGCCACCTTGAGTTATTTGTAAAAATAATAAAGGTGGGATACAAATAAAATAAAAACTTGCAACCTTTCTGCTGGCTCCCCCATTAACTTTGCTTGTAACAGAGAAGATTGCAAATGGCGATTCCATGTCTGTGGGATGGTACAACTGTTGTATGGTACCTGAATCGTGATCATATGATCACGTGAACAGTGTGACACCAGGAACTCTTAAAACCGGTTGTAAGTAACAAAAAGGAACTGTCTGATGGTATAATCTGACAGCCAATGGAATGGGTTGTCATATGGTGTGGTGAGTTCCTCCCTAGAGGTTTTCAATCCAAGGTTGGATGTATCATCCATCAGAGATGCTATAATGGATACAAAAATAAGCAGGGGTTTGAACTAGATGATCTCTAGGACACCATCCAACTCCAATTCTATGGTATCTAACCTGACTGTTTCAAAAAATGCTGTGGTGGAAATCTGCATGACCCTTTCTTTAAGTTCAAAGAAATGTACAAGATCTTCACATACTTCAAACATTCATTCTTCATTCTTAGCATCACTCCATCCATCCCTGCTGGGAGTGAAGTACCCATATTTACTCTGGGGATCCATAATGGAATTTTCTACATCCTTCTAAAAATGAAGGTAGGCTCTGATTAAGAGAGGAAAAACTAGAGGGGAAGTTCTTTGTGTGTGTGTTTTCTTTTACTCTTGGGGGTAAGCCAGGCTTTTTCCCGTCTTTATTCTTCAAAGGAAACAAAATCCCATTTCTGATACTTCTGCTGGGTTATCCTCCTTGCTTTTCTATATTGATACATAAATATTCTGGAAGAGGAGAGCATGGCATTCCTCCACATGGCAGCAATTTGTTGATTGGTTGGCTTCTACTTAACATAAAGAAACAGCTCTTTCTGTAGGGTGGACAGAATGTAAGCAGCTTTGGATGCAGAGGAATCAAAGTGCAGTTATCACAACCAATAATTTGGATTTGGAAGTTCATCCGACAGGAGACGACAGTAGGCTGCAGCCCATTCTGAAATGCATGTCTAAATTTGAAAGCCACTGTTTTGCGGGAGAAGATTCCCAACACCTTCAAGCCAGCAAATTTGGAAACGTGGGAATCTCAAGGAAGCATCCCAGGCCCCTCACGTTCCAATCCCTGATTCTAGAGGCAGCGATTTCTTCCCTCCCCCTCCTCCCTCCCTCCTGCCGCCGCCGCCAGAGGGATAGGACGCTTTGGCCCCGCCCCCATCCCGGCATGCCTCGCGCTCAGCGCTCAACGGACTTTCCGTAGGCAAGATGGCGGCGCCCACATTCCGGCCCGGGTGCCTATGGCTCCTTTCTGCTCGGAGAGCAGTGACGACGACGCCTCCCCGACTCCTGCTTTCGCAGACTCGGCGGCGGCGGCAGCAGCGTCACGACCAGCAGCCAGAGGCTCGTCCGACGCCGGGCTCTCCCGTGGCGAAAGGTCTCTTAGCCACCCAGTACCAGCGCGGTCTGTTCCAGGAGGTGTTCCCGCCTCAGCCCGCCGAGGAACAGCTCATCGAGCTCCTCCAGCCCGGCCGGCCTCCCGTGACGGCTTACTGCGGCTTCGACCCCACGGCCGACTCGTTGCACGTCGGGCACTTGCTGACGGTGCTGGGCTTGCTGCATTTCCAGCGGGCCGGCCACGACGTCATCGCCCTGGTGGGCGGCGCTACGGCTCAGCTGGGCGATCCCAGCGGCCGCACCAAAGCGCGGGAGGCGCTGACGGCGGAGCAGGTGCGGGAGCAGGCGGGGGGCCTCCGCGAGGGGCTCCAGCGGCTCTTCCAGAACCACCGGGAGCTCTTCTGGGCCGAGGAAGGCAACCGCCTGGGCAGCGTCCATTTCCTGGACAACGCCAGCTGGCTGGAGAGCGAGTCGGTCATCAGCTTCCTAGCCGGAGTCGGGGGTCACCTCCGGATGGGCACCTTGCTGAGCCGGCAGAGCTGCAAGGCCCGCTTGAGCAGCCCCGAAGGCATGGGCATGGCCGAGTTCCTGTACCCGGCCCTCCAAGCTTACGACTTCCTGCATTTGCACCGTCGCTACGGCTGCCTCGTTCAGCTGGGCGGAGCCGACCAGTTGGGCAACATCATGTCTGGCTACGACCTGGTCTCGAAGTAAGACAGAAAAGGAGCTGGGGAGATTTGGCAAAGGCGCCCAGCACACCTTCCCTTTTTTATTGATTTAATTGTTTTATTTATTTTCCTCAAGCATGTATTAGGAAACAGATGCACAAGTATAGACGACATTATGAATCCATGAGATGGATTCGGATAAAATAGGACAGGGACGGTAGGCACGCCGGTGCGCTTATGCACGCAATGCAAAGGGGTGCATTGGCATGTCATGTACATTTACAGAGGGCTGTAAAGCGGTCTATGAGTCTTAAGGTATATAAGTGATGTCATCACGCAAAATCTATGACATACTTGCATCTGGTGCAAGTATGTAAGTCATGGATTTTGTGTGATGATGTTACAGTTTTTTGTGTGTGTGTCATTTGGCTTCCTTGGTAGGCTTTAATTTGACTTAGGTGTTGTGGGAAAATGCCTGCCTTAAAGAAGGAACCAAAGTGTTTTGGAGATAGACGCAACAAAGCATATTTTATTATCCTCCACACAACTATAGATCTGTAGTATAGATCTATAGGTCTAGTGCAGGGGTGTCAAACTCAATTTCATTGAGGGCCACATCAGGATCCGGTTTGACTTTGGAGGGCCGGGGGGCGTGGCCATGGTGGGTGTGACATGCGACCGCACCTCCGCAGACATGGTTTTATAAACTTACAAATATAGAGGTATACATTTCTGTGATTATTATTTTTTTACTACTTACTTGATCACCTTATGAGAGACCAGATCAATAAACTGACTCCATAGGAACTAGAAATATAAGTTATTGACATAAGCTATAGTAGCAGAATCCTGCAAGCCTGAAAGAACCTGAAAGGTAAAATATTTTATTTTTCCTCCTTTTTATAACCTTCTGAGTCAAGGATGGCCTCCTGGACCACTCTGGAGACCAAAAGCAGTTGCAAGGGGTGCACCCCACACGCACCCTATTTTTGCTAGCAGAGGCAGTGCATGCTGGTCCTTTGCTATTTCCAGACTGGGCCCAGGGGCCAGATCTAAGCACCCCGTGGGCCAGATTTGGCCCATGGGCCTTGAGTTTGGCACCCCTGGTCTAGTGATTAAGGCACTAAGGCAGGGAAAGCTGAGTTTTAATCAGGCCTTGGGCGTGGAAGTCAGAATGGAAAATGAACCAGTCACTCTCAGACCTAGGAGGAAGGCAACAGCAAACCACTTCTGAAAATATTACGCATGAATTTGTCCATATTTTGTCCAGTGTTAGATGTGACCAGTCAGATAGTATCAAATGTATATATCAAGCTCTGCTGACAAGTAACTTGACATTTCCATTTTTGTTCTCTCCAGAGTAACTGACAAAGATGTATATGGAATAACTGTGCCTCTTATTACAAGAACTACTGGAGATAAACTGGGAAAATCTGCTGGCAATGCAGTTTGGCTTAACAGAAATAGGACTTCTCCTTTTGAACTGTATCAGTTCTTTGTCAGACAGCCAGATGCCACTGTTGAAAGGCAAGTCTGTTTCTACATGGAAAGTTATTTTCCTGCTAAGAACAAAAGCCATAGCCATAGATCTCACTTTCTTTCAATCTAGCACAAATAGGTACCCTAATGGTTTCTAATGGTTTCTATTTACATTTCCAATAATGTTGGTATATAAAAGGCAGAAGATTGCATTTTTTAAAACTTGTTTCATAGGATTGTTGTGACAATCAAGTTGGAGTAAGAAAAAAAAATACTCCTCTTGAATGTCCTAGAAGTTAGAATATATATGGTAATCTTTTTTTAAATGATGCTTAGGGCACTCCTCACAATTGATTTATGCCATCTCAAACTTCAAGAATTAGGACTTTTGACACCCAAAGAGCCTAGCTCTATTCTAACTGATCAACTGGATACTCTGATAAACTTTAAAATTAAATACTTAAAACACATCCCCATGTTATGGGTTGACGAATAACAAAAGTTAACTGCTTCACTGCTTGTTGTATAAGTTACAATACAAATAATACATTCCTGATTTTCAAAACATCCCCCAATTTTCAGAGCTAAATTTTTCTGCATTTACTGTGGTTAGTTTGTCATATTGTTTTAGCTCTTATCTGATCAGAAACAATTACTGGTAATGTCAGGTTTTATTTTCAATATTTCTAAGAACGGAAACATAATAATGTATTTGTCCCACTTTTAAATTATGTGTTATTAAAATAGTCTGTACTATGTGACACTGAAGCAAAATAATGCTATATTCTCTTTAAGGTATTTGAAGCTGTTTACTTTCCTTTCTGGTATGGAAATTGATCATATCATGCAAGTGCATGCTAAAGAACCTGAGAAGTGGGGACCTCAGAAGCGGCTTGCTGCCGAAGTAACTAAGCTTGTTCATGGCAGGAATGGTCTGGAATCTGCCAAGAGGTAAAGACAGATTGAATTTGTTAAGTCTCATTTTCTGGACGCAAAAATCCAGTTAATGGATATATAAGCAAGGGCTGCAGGTTTACAGATAGCAAAAAGAGAGGCAATTAAATTCTGGATTTCCCATCTTGATTTCTCCATCCCAAATTGGAAATATCGAAATCAAGAAAGGAAAATCTAATGTAAGGACACTTTCTTGTCATTTTATTTCACAAATGGTGTGCAGGGATGTTGAGGCACACGATTGATGCAGAGGAACTTTGGAACCGAAGCCTTTTCAGTCCTCTAAACCTACTGTCAGCATTCCAAATAGAATCCAGAATTAAACCGGACTCCAAGGCAAAGCATTCCTCAAAGTTCCAATTTATTAAGAGAGCCATGATGGCACATCTGTGGAAACCTGAATCTGAAGATTCCCAGGTTTTCACCGCCCAGTTGAAAGTTGAAGATGTTGCCCCCACACCCACAAGTCCATCACTTGGTCCCATCATTCACTGCCAAGCTGGCAGCTTCGGCCATCCAGTTCCAGTCAGGTGCAGAGACAAAAGATGACCTTGGCTCTCTAGAAAGAATTTTGTTATGGCTACTTATCCTCAATTCTGTACA
>JANHFT010000330.1:25600-36961 GCA_032467955.1 Pseudoxenodon macrops | reverse complement strand
CTAGCCAGATGAATACCTGGTAGGCAGATTTCCCCCCCTATTTTCCTCCCAAAAAACTCAGGTGCGTCTTATACTCCTAAAAATACGGTAGTTAAAGATGAGTGCAGAAGGTTCTCCTAATGAAAGGAAGTTTGCAGCCTGTCCTAGCTCCAAGAATTGAAGGCACAGATGTTTCTGTCACACAGGCAAGATGATAATTTATGTTTGAGCTAATATTCCCAATCAGGTATACAAAGAATCCATCTTCAACAGTTGATATAAAAATCTAGTAAGTTTAATCATGTATCGTAAACATTTGAGAAGAAGAGATTTTCTCCTTTACCTCTATATTATTGTTTATTAGCCCACAAGCATCTGCAAAATCTGGATGCTTGGTGTTGATATAAGCCAACTCAATGGCTACTAAGTTGTGAACCTGGAAGAACATGAGAGAGAGAGAGGAAAAATCAAAACTTTAATTCCAATGAAAAACAACAAAATTCAGCTGGCATTGAACAGTGTTTCTAGAACAAAAATATTTTTTCTCAGTAAATTTTTCATATTAGGTTTTTGTACATTGCTTGTTTTCTTTGTTTCAAAGTTCTCTCCAAGTTTATGTTGCATGTATCATGTTTCAATACTTTGCAGCCTTTAATGTAGATCAATTTTAAAAAAATAAAATAGAAAGTCAAGTTCTTATGAACATTTGATTCAGAGTTAAGCCATATATTTATAAGTGATCCCATGTATTGAATACAATGGAGTTCGTTACCATATAAAGATATAACAAACTTAAGCTTAAGTCTTATAGAGGAAGTTTATTCTATGTACTTCTATCAGAAACTGTAGGTGTCACATGCAAAACTGCTATTTAATCACCAAAATATTTTTTAGCGACAAAACTCAGTGATTATCTCAAAATATTTGTCTCATGTTTTCATGTAACCAAAAGTGTCACAAAACAAGAATCTCCACCCTGATTACCATTTCATTTGTAATTGGTAGCCTTCGGCGCAAAAGACTGGTCACAACCTCAACAATGGCATCATGGAGTTTAGGAAATCTCAGCAATTCCTGAATACAAGCAAAACAGCACAGGATTTCATTTGCTATAATCAAAAACAGAATGGTTAAAATGAATGAACTAGAACATTTAGTTTCCAGAAGAAGCTGGTCTTCATAAATGATACAATTCCCATAAATCAGCAGAGACCACTGAGTGCGCCCAGGACCATCCCAATTCCAAAAGCTATCTCTACCCCTCTGGTTGTGGGCTTCATTTCAACAGCAAATCTAAAGGAGTTTTGCATGAGTTCCACTAAGAGCAAGGGTATCAAACTCAAGGCCCGCGGGGCGCATCCGGACGGCGGGGCTGCTCTGGAACCAACGAATGACTAGCCCGTGGTGCTTCTGCCGGAGAAAACGGAGCTCACGAGGGCCATGCACAGCCCACCAAAGCTTAGTTTTCGCTGACGGAGGGTTGCAGGAAGTAGTTGCGACTGAAAACGGAGCTCAGAAGCCCATTTTCACTGGCAGAGCACTCGGGCCACCACAGGCGCCCCTGACACAAGTGACATCGAGCTGGCCACGGCCAACCTGGCCCTCAGAGGTCAAGCAGAACCCTGATGCAGCCCTCAATGAAATCGAGTTTGACATCCCTGCCTTAAGAGGAATCCATCCCTTTATACCAGTGTCAATTGCTCTTCTCCAATTATCTCAACAGAGCAGAACATGGAAGTATGACTCCTGAAATGCTCATCCTTTTACCCCTATAGAGTAAAAGTGAACTTCTGTGACTCCTCTTATTTGATGCACTTCTCAAGCTTCCTTAGGCACATATTTAAGATAACGAGCCTTTTCCCATTATGATGTTTTAAACTATACTCTCTTGACTTTCAGCCAATGTTATCAACAACCAGGCTGGAGAAATTGTGGAATATGTTCAGAATCATCTGGGGCACTACACTGTGTAAGGGATGGCGAAGCAAAGCACTTGCTTGCATGTCTATACTAAAAAGACCCCCCCTGTGTCTAAGTATGCACACAGATCACTAAAAAGAATCTATTATTATTCCATCACCTGTTCGCTTTAATTTGTTTCCCTTAATGAGAAGAGCTCTCCTTTATCTCCAAGGAGATTACAATTTGAAGACTTAAGATAGCCTTGGCAGAGATTTTCCAGCCTGCCCACATCGGTTCAAGCTCTACCAGCAACAACTTCTACCCACCAGCTGCTTCTTTTACCTGGGTGCTGTAATTGCTACAGTGTTGAATAATCCGCTGCATTTCCTCATGAACGAGTTCCACGCATCGCAAGCTGGGCTCTTCCAAGCGTTTGATTTGCCTCTTTACTAACAACTCAAACGAAACTTCAGGTACAAACAACGCAGGCCGGGGGCCCTGATCAAAAGGAAAGCAATTAGTTACACCATACTGTTATCACCAGAGGTGAGATTCAGCAGGTTCTGACCAGTTCTGGAGAACCGGTAGCGGAAATTGTGAGTAGTTCGGAGAAGCGGTAAATACCACTTCTGACTGGCCTCGCCCCCAACTATTCTCTGCCTCCTGAGTCCCAACTGATCAGGAGGAAATGGGAATTTTGCAGTAACCTTCCCCTACCACGCCCACCAAGCCACGCCCACAGAACCAGTAGTAAAAAAAATTGAACCCCACCACTGGAACTTATCACCATACTGAATAGGGCAATGAAACTAAGCAGACTATTCTATTATTAACACCAACACCCTGACCACAGAGAAAAAGTATCTCACTGAGTAAGTTATAAAAGGATAATACCTACAGTAGCATTTCTAATGGCAGTCAAGATGTCAATGGTGTTAAGGCCACCTAATGGATCCACAGACTCTAAGGTGCGCCCGAAGGTCTCATGAAAAATGTAGCAAATTCTAGCTCCACCACACCTAAAAAATGGGAAAAGAAACAGGAAACGAGTTAAGACCTGGCTTGCATCAACTGGGGGGGGAGGGATGAGGGAAGAGCTGTTGAAACTTTGAATCTGGGTCCAAGTCCATCTTAATTCTGAATAGTCACTAAGCAACCAGTTGTAAGTTGATTGTAATTATCTCTCATCCAACGCTACTTAACTTTGAACAGTCACCAAACAAGCAGACGTTGAGCCAAGAATTACTTGTAGGTAAGTACGTATTCTCAATCATTTAGAAGAGGTGTGTCAAACCCACTCGCATCGCGGGCCATATTGTGACATATCACGATGTTTTTTGCCTATGCAGAGTCTGGGTTGGCCATTGTCTGTGCGGGCTATATCTGACCCACGAGCCGCCATTTTGACAGGCCTGATCTAGAAAGCTATCATCCATAGCAAAATCTGTAACAGTTGCTTACAGTTCTGAAGTCTCTATGTATTTTGCTGTCCCTTCGATGGTGTTGCAATATTCAGTGGCAAATTTGGTAATAAGCTGCAATAATGTGGCACTCTTATCATCTACTGGTTCTCCATAACTGTTGAGCAGAGACTGGTACTGGGCAGCTAAAACATTTATTCTGGTTTTCAGTTCAGGTAAACAATCTCTAATGTGATGCATGAGTAGCCTAAAAGCAAAGTTTGGAGAGGGGGAAAGAGAATGTTAGAAAGATGATCTAAGCATGCAATCTATTCAAGTTTCCATTCCACATTTTGGCTATTAAACAAATGAACTTCTAGGAGCCTGAATACCAGCAGTTTTTGATTGAAAAATATAACTAACTACAAGTAATGGGAGATTTTTAAAAGAAAAAGCTATGAATTTATAGTAGGCTAAAGTATTTCACTGAGATGTTCCATACCAGGGGTCGGCAACCTTAAACACTCAAAGAGCCATTTGGACCCATTTCCCACAGAAAAGAAAACACTGGGAGCCACAAAACCTGGGTGTGTGTGGCCAACTTGACGTCACTCACTTCTACTAGTTACATGATTCCCCTAGCGACACCTACCCAGCCAGTCATTAGGACAGAAAACCGGTTGTTAAAAAACACCAGGAACCACAAAACCTTTTGACATCTCTCTCTCCCTCTCCCTCCCCCTTTCCCTCCCCTCTCAGTATCTCTCTATGTCTCTCTCTCTCTCCCCTCTCTTTGTATCTCTCTGTCTCTGCTCTGGCCATTTCTCCATCTACTGCCATCACCTTACCTTCTCAGGCTAGACGAGGAGTGACTGGGAGGGGAGGATGAGGGGCGAGGCCAGCCAGTGGTGGGATCACCCAACAGGGAGCCATAGCAGAGGGCCCAAAGAGCCATAAGTGGTTCCGGAGTCTCAGGTTGCTGACACCCACCCTAGTTCAATAAGAGATATCTGTCTCTGGATTTGCATGTAGTAGAAAGATAGATTTTTTTAGTTCTGGTTTGTTGAAAAATATGTAAACAATACTTATATTACAGTAGTCAATATATTTACACTCTCTGCTACATTCTGCTTTATTTAGACCAGGTTCTTGTGTTGGTTCAAAAGGATTTGAAAGCTATGCAAGTTCCAGTGAGCTACCAGATGACACTCTTGAGTTTCTCAAACAGCATACACTCATGGATGAAATAGTTCAACCAATTTTACAACGACCATTGCATCTGGAGAGGAACAATGGGTATTATTTTTTGTAAATTGGTCATACAATTTAAACATAATCTCATATGGACCATATAGATAATGTTTTGTTCATCCCCTAATTTGATCTACATCAATTTTTTTGTTGTAAACATTTCTATTTGCATAAATAGTACACTGTTTTTATAATATGCAGATTTTTATAGCTACTTCTCCTTTATTTATGAAATAGAAAAACTGCTTGAGCAACTGATTTTATTAATGGAATATTATCATTTCAGAGACGTCATGCTCAAAATTATTGCTGATAACACTGCTGGACCAAAGGAAGATCATACTGTTCTTTTTGTCGCAACAATTAAAAACAATTTTTATAAGATTTTGGTAATAAAAGATGAGCATGGTTCTATAAAAGATATCCTTTTTCTGGAGCAGCTGCTTTTACACATAGTTCAGGGGTCTGTATTACTGTTTCTAATTCTTTTCTTTATCCAATAATTTTTAAACATGCATAATTATTTGTGTACAGAAATAAGGAAAAAATATGCATCATTTGAATACCAAGGAACTGATGCTACATATCTAAATACTAATTTCCACAACAATAATCAAAATGATGGCAGGCTTCAGACCTACAATCAATATAGAAGAATATTATTAGAGAACACCTCTATTATAAATACCTATAAATGTATCATTGTAATCTGGATTTCTTAATTTCTTAACGTTTTAGTACAATTTTTCTAATGAGGCAAAATTCAAAAGTTTGCCTTTCCATTTGTTCATGAAAGTCATATACGGGAATGCTAGTTCACTACATGACATTTTTTCTCCCAACAATAATAAAGAAACCAGATATCTGATGCAGCTTTTTTTTAAATGCCACCAACACAATCTGAGCACAAGTCTGGCATATTGATTAAGGCATCAGGCTAGAAACTGGCTGACTCATGAGGTATGAGACAGCCCAGCTCCTCTTATTTATAAGACTGAAAACCAAATCCGAACCTAATTCTGCTTAGGGAAACAATGAGATGAGCACAGATCCTGGATAAATTAAACTTCAAATACCCAATATTTCATTTAAGGCATTACAGGACAAGATATTTTTAATATGAAGGATAAAACTCATCTCTATCCTCCCAGAGGCTTTTATGTTGAGGCATGACTTGAAAAAATGGTCATTATTCAAGAAAACTCACTCAGATGTAACAAATCATTTAAGACTAGGAGCAATAGCGGTTTTGTCCTCAAGTCTTGTAATATACTTTTAAGGACATCTAAGTGACCACTATTGTCAAGAGAATGCTGAAATAGATAGACTTATGACCTAATCCAGCAGGATTTACCATGTATTATAAACTTGACTGTTGGCTTCTTTTTGGGAGTCAGAAATTTTAGTCAAGAAGCATATTCTTATACGAAATGGCAGAAGATCAAATTTACTTATTTTGTCATTTTTTAAGGAAGAGGAAATGCCAAGATATGTTCTCACACCAAGTGATTTCATTTTAGTTTAAACTTTTAAATTCTTAATTTACTGTTATTGTTTATTATCAAATTACCAAGAATTACATAATTCTTGATTTTTCCCCCCCCTTCAAAATCAGGTCGTGTTCATATTTGAAGGACAATCAGTTTGTGGACTTCAAACTAGATAAACTAAATGGTTTTATTTACATTGGATACACTGAATGTGTAATCAAAGTTCCTCTAGGAAGCTGTAAGCGACACGGCGATTGCAAAAAGTAGGTGTTACTAGCTTTTGTTCAAAGCCATTCTCTATTCAAGAGTCATGCCAAGTATTAAAAGGATTGCAATATAATTTTAGACTGACTCCTATTCTTCTTTCCTAAGAGCCTGTATAGCTTCTAGAGATCCGTACTGTGGATGGGTTAATGAGGAATGTGTGTATCTCCCACCTGGAACTACGTAAGTAGAAACTACTTTTGGAAGAAAAGAAAAAAGAATGTTAGTGGATTTTGGATAAAGCTATAGTGGAAAGAACAGCCAATCTCATAAGTATCTTGAGAAAGAAAGATGAAAAAATTATTTTCCCGATTAAAATATGATTGCATTTTTATTCAGTATATTTTAATTCAAATTTCTTAAAGCTATGGTTGAAAATGCACACATTGCAGTTTCATACAAGCTACCTCTTGTTTCCGGTTGTCTTTCTTAGAATTTTAGGAGAACTGACTCTATAACACCATAATGTGAACTGATTTCTTCACAGCAACAAAAAACAAACCAGCAAAAAACAATAAAATAACTTCATGACCAAGAAAATAGCGTTGAATAGATATATTTATGAATTAACACAGATATTTTGTTAATTCATAAATATACTTTTTTTGAACTAATTTTCAAGTACTGTAAAATAATACTGGGTGGAAAACTACTTCCCAGGAAATTTCTTCCTTCACAAAAGTAGTGTGTTTTTCTGATTCAATCTAGAATTTTGGCAAAAGCATATGCACATTATTGCTGTATGGCTGGAGAGTGTGATTTTGCTAGTAAAATTGTAATTATCATTAAAAAATATCTTTGCAGTTAAAAGGCCAAAAACAGTTTATTTCCCATTGAACTGGTTTAGAATAAATTCCAAATCAAACTTAAAAAAAAAACATTAAAAGTACAAAGATAAGTTTGGGGGAGATTCTAATGAGAGTTCCTAAAATTCCTCCGAAACTGATCCAGATTTTACATCTGAGATTATATGAGATGGCCAAGAGTGACATATATTGTTTTCCATCCTTTCTAGGCCTCCCCATTATTCTGTAGTTTTTGCAGCTGTTTTAAGTTTTTTACAACATTTTCTCAGCTTTAAAACATCCAATTAATAATATCTGTAAAGCACAAAGAGACTATTTATTTCAGCTGCACAGAGGAAATCTGGAGTTTCAGAGAATTCTCAGGAAGAAGATTCCATAAATGCACACACACACACACCAGTCTTTCCCACTGCATTTGTGAAAGTATTTCCATGTTTCAGGACTTGTTAAGAAAGCTCCACATTTCAGGCCATTGTCCAAAGATGCCCTACAAGGCAGCCTTTTAATGAGAAGTGAATAGAATAGAATAGTATACAATTCTTGATCGGCCAAGTGTGATTGGACAAATTTGTCTTTGGTGCATATGCTCTCAGTATAAAATATAAAAAGACAAGATACATTTGTCAAGAATGATAAGGTGCAACACATAATGATAATCATAGGGTACAAATAATCAACCAGGAAACAATATCAATAAGAAGTCATAGGATACAAGCAACAAGTTACAGTCCTGTAGTCATAAGTGGGAGGAGATGGTGACATTTAGCTTTAAACCAAAATATAAATAATACATAATCGAAGGCTGCAAAAATTAGTCCTATGATGATCTACAGTTTATCATTAATTTACTGTATAGTGATATGCTTTGTGGGGGATTCGCTTAATAATCTGTTCTAATTAGTGGTAAACAAAATGAAAATATCCCTAACACAAATAAATTGGTAATTACTTGCATCCTTGCAACCTGTAACATAAAAGTAAATATAATCTTGGGCTGCCTGCCTAGATACTTGCTGGCCATTAAAGATCCTACATATTTGTTGTCTATAGGTCTATCTCCATGATTTCTAGTGAAGGAAATGCTGTTGTTGGCTTTGATCGATGTTTTGCAATATGTGTTATTCAAGTAAATTGGATTCCAAGCCCAACCAGAATTCCTAACTAGAATTTCTAGTTAGCATATCAAAGGCTGGCATTATTTTATCAACATCTGGCTTTCTGAACGGTGAAATGGTTTATATAGAACATTCAGTTCTATGGAACGCAAAATTCAGTCTCAGCTCAGATTTCAGACTATGACTTCAATATGATTATTCCTGTTGCCATAAGTGAAAATGATTGAACTCAAATACCCAGTATGTAGTTGCTTTCTCCATAGTTGCCCTCATGCCATTCCACATTCTATAGTCTTCTGAAAAGAAATTAGGGCAGCATGACTACTTTCTTGTGACATAACTGCATGCTACTATATGACATAACCATGTGACCAAATCCATTTGTGAGATTATTTTTCACTCAATCCATTCCTATTGTACATATAGTGCATTACCATTTAAGATATACCATACTGAATGAATTAATTCAAAATGACAAGTTTGGAACTCTATGGGTTTCTTTAATTAAACAGACCCAGGAAGTGCAGTTTTCCTGTTGCAGCACTGCTCTCTAGAATAAGGTTCTACTTAAGATCTAATCCGGTTGGTGTGCCACAGGACCATAAATACTTGGCTGTTCTCCTAGGGTTTGGGTTAGCATCTGGAGCCCCCTTTGTTAAATGTTAGATATGATGTTTTGTGGTATCTTATCAGGTTTGCCATATTGTTTTTACTTCCTTTTCCTTCTGTTCTAATTTGGTTTTGTTATTACTTACATTGTTTTTAATGAGTTCCAATCTGTTGGGAAACAACGGGCTTAGATATAGAAGAATTAAAATGCATCTGTCAATATGAAGGATTCCATGACTTAAGCCAAGAATCTGATGGCCTCAAGGTTGGGATTCCATCCCATAAAATCTATGAGATTGGCTCCTGTTATGGCTCATTGGGATCCACATTGTTCATTATTTTGGCCTACTCTATGACATGGCCAACGTAATTGTGAGGATTAGTTTTAATTTATTTAAACTTCTTAAACTTAAATTTTATTTATTTTAGTTTTAAAAACAACAACATGAATAGGATAAAAAATGTCATGGTTAACACTATTGGAAACAAATTGCTATGTGCAAAAGAAAAACCTTGGATAGTCTGCTATGTAGGGTAGAGACAAAAAGAAATGTTTCAATATTGTTGATCTATTTATTAAATTGATACGTCACTCTACGAAGTGACTCTGGATGGCTTACAATTAAAATCATAAATATGAAAATATTGACAAGGTTCGGTGCAACTCTAGAAAATCAAAAGCAAGAACTGTATGGTGGTGGCATCTTCCTTATGAGTCCACCAGCCATCTACAACATAGACCTTCCCCCATCAGGGACCCAAACCAACCAGATTGGTGTAGTGGTTAAGGCACCAGGCTAGAAACCAGGAGACTATGAGCTCTAGTTCTGCCTTAGCCATGAAAGCCAGCTGGATGACTTTGGGCTAGTTGCACTTTCTCTTAGCTCAACCCACCTCACATGGTGGTGATTGTGGGGCGAAATAACAGGTGGAAGGTGTGTTGGATATGTTCATGGATTTTACTCTGCTTATCATTGCTGACTATAAGGTGCACTGCTCATCTCTATTTCAAAGCAGAATAGAATAGAATAGAATAGAATAGAATAGAATAGAATAGAATAGATTAGAAGAGAAGAGAAGAGAAAATATGGAATGGAATGGAATGGAATGGAATGGAAGAGAAGAGAAGAGAAGAGAAGAGAAGAGAAGAGAAGAGAAGAGAAGAGAAGAGAAGAGACCTTGAACGTCTTCTAGTCCAACCCATTTTAGAAGGAGACACTGTACCATTTCAGGTACAAATGGTTGTCTAGTCTCTTTTTGATATCTCCAGTGATGGAAAACCCACAGATTCTGAAGGCAAGCTATTCCATTGGTTGATTGCCCTCACCCTTAGGAAATTTCCCCTTAGTTCCAGGTTGCTTCTCTCCTTGGTTAGTTTCCATCCATGGTTTCTTGTCTTGCTTTCTGGTGCTTCTACCAGCAAAGAGTCCTGGAAAGCAACGCAAGAGAATTGTCCTCTCTCTCTCTGTCTCTGTCTCTGTCTGTCTCTCTCTGTCTCTGTCTCTGTCTGTATGTCTGTCTGTCTGTCTCTCTCTCTCTCTCCCCTGTGGAACAATTCTCTGTGAATAATGGCTGCCATGGAAGACACATATTGAACACCTGGAATGAGGAAGGTGTTTTCAGCCACTTCCTTACCTTGCCAGCTTTCTGATAGGTAAATGACGCGATCACTTCCAGAATCCTTCTGCAGAAAGTGGAGGAAGCTGGCTGGAAGTAATCAGAGTCACACCGAGCGCCATAGATTGGACAACATTTCTTCTGCTTTATTTAGCACAGTGCTCTAGTTGCTGGAGCTGAGGCTTCCCGAATATTTACAGCCTCATGCTGCTGCTTCTCACATCAGCCCTTTAAATGGTTGCCCATGCAGAGAGCTTCCACGCAGCCTTTTTTTTTTTTCCTTTCTCCCCTGAGCAAAAGATTTGCTTCCTTCAGCCATCCATCCTTGCTCTAACTGGCCAGCTGAGCCTCTTGTAGGCAAGGGAAAGCCGTAAGGAAGACTTACAGTTCCCTTGGGGCTTTGAAAACAACGCATCTGGCCATCCAACAAATGGTTGCGTGCCTTTATTTATTTATTTTTTTGGGAACCGCCACTGCGCCTGCAGTCGGGCAGACGTTAGAAATTCCTGTGTTGTTAAAACTTTTTTTTTTTTTTTTTTTTGCCATGGAGGCTGTAGGGTCCATCCGGTAGCTTCTGAGTTTTGTCTAAATAAGTGGTCAATGCCTGGAATACATTACCTGTCTCTGTGGTTTCATTCCCAAAACCTCCAAAAGGGGCGTGCATAAGCGCATCACCCCTGAGATATTGGAACACTGCTATCACGTCTCCCCTGGTCCTTCTTTTCATTCAACTAGAAGTACCCAGTTCCTGCAACCATTCTTCATATGTTTTAGCCTGCAGTACCGTATTTTCCGCCTGTGCTAAAAACTGAAAGTGAAACTAAAGCTGCAAGGAGGCAAATTGCTGGAAGGTATCTATCTATCTATCTATCTATCTATCTATCTATCTATCTATCTATCTATCTATCTATCTATCCATCCATCCATC
>JANHFT010000329.1:0-10173 GCA_032467955.1 Pseudoxenodon macrops | reverse complement strand
TGGATGGGCTGGGTAATAAGCATGGCTGGGGTGGGGAATTCTGGTATTTGAAGTCCACATATCTTCAAGGGGACAAGATTGAGAAACCCTGCTTTAGGGTGTTGTACAAATGCAGTGCATTTAATGCACCCTTATAATGGAGGTGAAAATTTAGCACTCAATTAAATAGAGTTGCTCAATATATTCTCATTCTTGATTTCCAATTTGGTTAATTAAGAAAAATTACACATCTTGGTTTATTTTAATTTTTTTGTAAACTACACTTAAGTGTTGCTCTGCAGAGACTACAAATTCAATCACAGATCATTTTAAATCACATAAAACTAGCAACCAAGGTTAGTTGATGTTAACTTCTTTTTTGGCAAACCTTGGGCAAATATGGATATTTTCTCAATCCAAGTCCTTTCAGATGTTTTACTCTCCTCAAAAAGAAAAGAAAACATAAGCAGCAGAGATTTTAAAGATTTTACAGGTGGTCCTTCTTCGTGTAGCGACCGTCTGAAGTTACAACTGCATTGAAAAAAGTGACTTACAACCAAAGTTCACACTTACGACCATGGCACAATCCCCTCAGTCAGGTGTTTTAATTTGGCTAGTTCCTAGCCAGCTTCTGACAAACAAAGTCAGTGGGGGAAGCTGGATTCGCTTAAGGACTGCACATGATTCTCTTAACAACTGCAGTAGTTCATTTAACAATCATAGCAAAAAGCTTATTAAATTGGATGCAACTCACTTAACAGCCACCTTGCAAGGCAATGGAAATTCTGGCCCCAGTTGTGATCATAAGTCAAACACCTGTAAATCAAATCCTGGTTTTGAGGCAAGATCCCAAGGGGAAAAAAAATCCATACTGAAATTTCAGCCTTTCCCAACCGGTGCCCACATTGGTTGCAATAAAGAAAATTCCACCCTTCAGGCTATGAAAATATGCAGAAATGAGGCAGGAAGTCTCGAGAAGAGCCACGTAGCTTCCGAAAGCTGCATTTTTAATCCATTTAGTGTTTCTCTTCTGTTCTAGGAGGCGACCTCTCGCCCCAGATGCTAACAGAGATGAAGGAAACCAACAAGGCACTGAGAGAAATCAGAGAACTGCTAAAACAGCAGGTAAGAAGGAAGAAGATGAGTCTTTTTTGTGTGTGTGCAAATACCTTAATTTTTTTCTTTGCAATGGAAGCCAAACAGAGACGCCAAACAGTTTTTTAAAAATTGCTTGCTGGGAATTCACTTGGGGGAAATATTGCAAGAGCCACACATAAAAGTATTGAACATGTGGGTTGAAATGAGTGGCTTGCAGGGTCTGCATAAAAGAAGGAATGATTAACACAAGAAATAAGACAATTCACATGTCACTGTGCTACAAAAAGAAAACAGGCTACATTGGCACAGTCTAAGCAAATGTAGCACGTTTCCCAAACGCAAAAGGCTTTGTTTAAACATTTAACTTTGGCTCATACCCTTTTGAGAGCAAGAAGGTTGCATAAATTCTGCTCCTTTGCTTCAAAGTAAGGATGGCACAAGAGAGATTAAAAAATAATAATAACCAAGATGGCGGCCCCAACCATGTGACTGAAGCCCCGCCCCTTTATATGTGCATTGTGGCAGATATTAAAAAGGAAGGATTCCTTGAATGGTTGAGCTGCCATCTTGACTTTTTTGACCCCCTCTCGCTGCAGACATTCCTGCATGGCCAAAGCCCAGAAAATGAGCTAATACCAAGCAAAGGAGTTTACATGGAGTGGCAATTTCACAGTGGTGATATAAGAGAGCTAAAAGCTGGGGGGCAAAAAAATCAAAAGCTTAATCTCTGGGAAGGTACAAAAGACTCCTGAAAGGGAGTATCTGGAAACAGTCTCTTTTCTGCTTCCAGAAGCAGGCTAAAGTGGGGGGAGTAAAGTTTCTCAGCCCTATGTTCTAAATGGAACCTCCACATGCAGGAGCAGTTTACCTTTGACCAGGGATGGGCTGCTGGGGGTTCGCAGGGGTTCGGAAGAACATCTAGCTAAGATTCTGTGCAGTTTGGAGAACCCCCAAATTCCACTCCTGGCTGCCCCCCCCCTCCCAGGAGTCCCCATGCGGCCCATTTTGGATGCAGGTAAGTGCAGGGCATGCGCGGAACGGAGGTTCGGGAAGACCGCCTATGAAACCTGGGGAAGCTGTTTCCACCCTCCCGGAGCCCAGAGAGGGCAAAAAATTCCGAGGCGGACAACTATCGACCTTCGAGCCCTACTTATGGATTTGCCTGAAGGACTCAGATGGCCGCTGCTGACCTTTTCTGGTCCTGCTGTGTCTGCCTGCCTCTTATGCAACACCACATTCCTCTTTTCCTCCCGCTCTTGGCTGCGGCCTCTGCCTGCCAGCTAACTGGAAAACCAGACGGGCAGACCCCCGTGCCAGGATAAACTCTGGGCAGCAGCACAAGGGCTGGCGTGGCTGGGGGGGCGGGGGAGAATGGATCTGGGGAGGTGGCTGCCCTTTTCGGCTTTCCACTCCTGCTTTTGTCCTACATAAAATCTGCAACAGTCATGGGCAGCAGCTGGGGAGAATTCCAGAGGCCGCGCTGGAGACAGGATACTGGGGAGATCTTGTCTAGTCACACCCACATACTGCAATTCCCAGCGCCCAGGCCATTTCTGTCAGCCTTGTGGGAATCACTTCTAGATGAGCGAATTCAAGTTTAAGACGTATGGACTTCAGCTCCCAGAATTCCACAGCTAGCATGTTGGCTGAGGAATTCTGGAAATTGAAATCCATACGTCTTTTAACATTGAGATTGAGAAACACTGTGAAGTTTAGAGTCATCTTAGAAGTCTAGCATGGTAGAGCCTCCAAGCACAGAAACAGTCCACCTGCGGTTGGGAGGATTTCTGCAGATAGCCGAATGTTGAACTCGCTCAGGTGTGTCAAACTCGATTTCATTGAGGGCCACATCAGGGTTGTGTTTGACCTAGGAGGGCCGGAGGTATGAGTTGTGTTGCTAATCCAACCTTTATTGAATCTTGGGTGAGGACATTTGCATATGAATAAACCTCTTTATCTCTTAAGTGCAGGACATCTGCGATGGAGGAAGGTGAGGGATATTAAGAATGAGTGAGTCTGTTTCCTGCCTAAAACAGGTTTCCATTTCTCCTCCAAGGAAATATAATATTCTGCCTTTTTAATATTTCCTCTAGGAGGGGTGGGGGGGTGCTAACTTCCTTCACCTTCTTGCATGCTCAAATGCAAAAGGGGAAATATTTCTCCTTTTGTTTTGTTTTTAGTTTGTTTTGCTCTGCCAGTGAAAACGGAGCTCGGGGGTGGGGAGGTCCATTTTCACTGGCAAAGATACCATGGGCCGGTCCTTTGCTGTTTCCAGGCTGGCCCTGTGGGCCAGACCTAAGCACTCTGTGGACCGGATCTGGCCCGCGAGCCTTGACTTTGACACCCCTGAACTAGCTGGACTTTCATCAAGACCCAACAAGGCAATTCTTTCTCTCCATCCCATTCCATCCTATCCTGCTTTTTGCATTGAGGATGAGGAGGATGTTATTCATTCAGTCGTGTCCGACTCTTGGCGATTCTATAGGCCAGGCCTCTCAGCATCTTCTCATCTTTTTCCATTACGCAATTCCATTACCTTCTTTTCAAGAGAAGGAAGCTGGCGTGCAATTCCCACCTTCCCTTCTAACCATATTCATTCTGTAATCTCCTGTCTTTGGAAAAATTAACTTTTTAACAAACGCATTTGGCACGGAGGGAGGTAAGGGCCCTTTTTTTTGTCCTGGAAAGGACACTTCTCTCTGGCTTCCCTATCAGGAGGCTAACTCAGTTCTGTCCTGTCCCACTCTCCAACAAGATCTGGATTTGATTAAGGGTCTGGAAAAAACACCACCACCACCCGAATTGTATAGGAAAGGTTTACACATTTACTAAAGTGCTAGCTGTCTGCATTTTCCCCAGATGAGATAGATGCTTACAACGTCACTTTCGTTCCCCTTTGTCCCACAATCTGGACTGAACAAAGAGACCATCCAAAACCCTTGACTTACGACCATTTAATGACTGTCCGAAGTTGCAACGGCAGCGGAAAAAAGTGACTTATGACCAGTTTTCAGACTTACGACCGTTGCTGTGTCCCCATGGTCACGTGATCGTAATTCGGTGCTTGGCAGCTGGCGTGTATTTATGACAGTTTGCGGCCACCAACAAGGTTGAAGTTTGTATCTGTTCTTGTTTGGTTGCAGAGCCAAACCAGACAGTTATAGAAGGTGCAGATGACAGACTCTATTATTATATAATCATGATCAGTTTGGGATCAGAGCTTGAAGATTGTTACCTCACAGCTTGCAAGAGGAAATAGGAAATGCTAGTTTTTTTCTAAGCAACCTCTCTTCCAGGTGTTCATGAGAAATGCACGTCAATCACAGGACATTTCCCATCCAACATCTGACCAGGTGAAGGAAGTTAGCACCCACCCACCCCTCTCCTAGAAAATGAAACATCCTGGGAAATATTAAAGGAGGCAGAATATTATATTTCCCTGAATGACAGAAAAGGAAAAACCAGTTTTAAAGACAAAGCAGCTTCCTGCAGGTCCCTGCCCCCACCCTTCAGCTCCAGAGTGATGGGATTGAGTCATGATTATCACTCTACCCATCTTGCAACAGAACTCCTGGCAACTAGGCAGATTACATCAAGATTCAAGCAGCCTACACAGCTAAAAAACCCACCCCCTGGGAGTCTGACAACCAATCAGTGCATTTCTTATACAGGAACAGAAAGCTCAGAGGTGGAGCCCAACAGAGGGCATAAAACTCAGGCACTCCCAGCAAGCCCTCCCTTTTCTGGTGGTTTTCAGCATCTTGAAACATGTGATTGCCTTTTCCCCAGGACCTCAGACCATGTGGTCCTGCTGTCCACCATTAAATCATTTTTCCAAGCAGCCGCCATGTTTCCAGTGTCTTTTTCCCCACTTGGAGCTGAACCCAGATGGATATTTCTTCCAGCATCATCTTGCAAATTTTTAGCTCCTCTCGCAGACTCCATTGAATACACTTTGGATCACTTTGCAGTTTCTGGCTGCATGCTGGCTAGGGGAATTTTAGGAGTTGAAGTCTATCCATCTTAAAGTTCCCAAGGTTGAGAAACACTGCTCTAAACCATGAAAGTACTAGCACGAGAAATTTAGATTGGCCCAACTGCCAAATTTATAGTACATTCATTTAAAGCTAATCAAGCTAACTATATTATCATATATTATGGTATATTATCATCATCTAAAACTGATAATTTTATCAGACTGAAATATTATCAGTACTGTTATGCATTTGGAATTATTTTTACAATGGACCTGAGTAAAATAATTCTGTTTATGGGAAAGACAACTTTCGATGGATAGGAAGATTAAACTGCAGCGGGGGGAGGGGTTGGCTAAGGGACCAAGTGAAGTACCTATGGAGATTGGTAATGTGAACCCCTTCACTGCAACAATAGGGTCTTAAGCAGTGGTGAAATCCATTTTTTTTACTACCGGTTCTGTGGGCGTGGCTTGGTGGCGTGGCGTGGTTTGGTGGGCATGGCAGGGGAAAGATATTGCAAAATCTCAATTTCCACCCAGCTCTGGGGCCAGGCAGAGGTGGTATTTGCCGATTCTCCGAACTACTCAAACTTTCTGCTACTGGTTCTCCAGAACCAGAGGTGGGTTCCTAACGGTTCGGTCCTGTTCTACTGAACCGTTAGTAACTTACTGGCATGGTTCGGTAGAACCGTTAGTAACCTGTGCTTGCCACGCTCCCAAGCTGGTTCTTTCAGCGGCGCCATTGGTGGTGCCATCTTGGATTTAGCTTCTGCGCATGCGCAGAAACTTTTTAAAATCACTGTGCATGCGCATGAAGTGCACAAATTGCGCACGCAAAGCACAGACGTGGCTGCAGCACGCCCACTGAGCGATCCGGCAGTAAGAAGATTTAAAACCCACCTCTGTCCAGAACCTGTCAGAACCTGCTGGATTTCACCCCTGGTCTTAAGGCTTCTTAGTTGTGCTGGTTAGATCTTGTGAGTCCCAAAAATTCTTCTTCTTCAGATGACACCTCATCCACACTATGCTATGGCTGTTGAAAGAGGATAATGGTATCTAAAACAATTCCCTTTTGGAACTGGGACACACAAGAAGCTTGTTAATGCCATTATCCAGTCTTTGTCTCCATGGAGACGGCTTGCACTAAGGCCTTGTTGCTTCTCAGGATCTGCTTCTCTTATGATATAGTCACCAATTTCTCATTCTTTGCTACATTCTTAACTAGAGCCTCAAATCCTACCAAGTATTTGGACAGGCAATTTAAATGGAAAAAATTAGCACAATTGTGGCTTTGTAATCAGCAGATGACATCACACATTCTTCTTTATCTGAACCCCGGTGATTAAATACGTATATGGAATCCAAGATAAAATTTGTTTCTTTTGTACTGTAAATTTGTCTTCTTTTTGGATTTTCCTGAGCCGCTTATAATTAAGGCTTTTTGACAGTTCACAGCATGGCTGGCTACCAGAAGCAATGTGATTAAACCTAATTTGTTTAAAATAGTATATTTCTATCTTTCTCCTTTTCTCTCTGCTCTTAATCAGTTGCAGGATTATTGTTTATTAATGCCAAAATTATTAGATTTCCTTCTTTATTCAGAAACTGAGTAGGGCAAGCTTAAATTAGTGAGCATGTCTTCCCATTTCCTTTTCTATTTTCTGGTAGATTTCAAAATATTTATAAATTAAGGAGATAATACGGGAAAAGGCAGAAAATAAAGTTGTATTGTTTTTGTCTGCCATTTCTACTGTTTCTTAGTATATGAGGGAGTTGTGATTAATGCCACTGTTTACAAACTTTTGCTGAATTCTGTATCCCACAGACTGAATTCTTACTCTTCTCAAACCACCATGACAGGAAATTCAAGCAGCCATCAAGAAAATCAAGCCATTTTGGATATGTATGCTAGAGGCACAGCTTTGTCCCCAACCTTCTGCCACCTACTAATGAGATCCATCACTTGCAGTCATTAGCCTGATAAGGAAAGCAGATAAAATAAATCTTGTCATCTACCAGATCAGAGCTGCATAATCTAGAGGATCATGAGATGGTATTCATTTTTTTGCAGCTCAGAACTGGTAAACCTAATTCTGAATTGTTCCTGAGGGTACCATCAGAACTCTCCTGGCTTCTATATATGACAAACAGTTCCACATACAACACAGATTCATTTCTGAATTTGGGTAGAAGAACAAATCTATGAGAGCTGGTGGGAACAAGAGCTTTGGAGGAATGGCCTGGCTGCAATACAAGTGCACCTGCCCATGGTCAGGGTCAGACTCATACAGCTGCAGTTCCTGCTGGTATTCAGTCAATGTTTATGCTGTTGTGATGAAGATTGTAGGTTTGATTTCTTTATTTCATGTTTTCCTTTCTCTTTTTAGTAGCCTGTCTCTCTCTGAGTTTAGTTTGTATTAGTTTTACATTAGTGTAATAAAAATCTTAAACTATATATCAATGAGAGCACCATTATTTATGCACCATTATACTTTTCTGCTAGCTCTAAGACTAATGGATTCATTCATTCATTCATTCCAGGGGTGGGTTCTAACTTACCTCGCCGGCGGTTCGCTGCCTCCCGTGCCACGTGGGCGCGCCTAATGCGTGCTTACATGCACAGTAGAAAAAAGCCCTGAAAAATCCCCCCCCCCCCAAAAAAGGCCAAAAACAAGATGGTGATACATGCACAGTGCCGGAAACCCGGCTTCTGCGCATGTGCATAAGAAGAAAAATCTGGGGGGGGGGAACCGCCTCCGTGATGTCACCAGCGACCTACTACCTATTCGGTAGAACCGGTCCGAACCGGTAGGAACCCACCTCTCATTCATTCATTCATTCATTCATTCATTCATTCATGACTCAGACCAATAATGCTGATTGATATGATTTATTATTTATGCTTAATTCAGCTAGTTGGAAGGGCCTACAGCTAACTGGAAGCAGGAGAGAGCTGGAGAAATGTAAGTTGAAATCAAACCCATGCAGGTTTGACTTTTCTAAGAAATATTTTAAGGAAATGTCTTGAAAAATAAAAAGGGGGAAACCATTTACCAGCAAAAAGAGATGGGAGTTGTTAAAAAGCACAAGGGAAAGGGGAGAAGAGAGTTTATTGGCTCTTTCTGCATTGATTGAAGAAATGGGGTACCGTCGGAGGGAAGGTAAGTAAGGAGAAGTTTACAGTAATACATACAAAATATGTTAACAGTGCCAGGCAGGTACACATTCAGTTTCCAGTATTCACCAAGAAACTGAATTCTTGACTTTATGAGGTTTCAAAGGAGAGTGGATGTAGTGATTAAGGCACCAGTGTAGAAGACAGGAAATTGTGCGTTTTTAGGCATGGATAAGTTTTAAACTTGCTATACTCTCAATCCAACACCCCTCACAGTTATTGTTGTTGTTGTGGGTAAAATAGGAGAAAGGAGCATTGCGTAAAATAATAAAGGCGGGATAAAAATCTAATAATTTTCAGCGCAGGGATCCTTATGCATCATTTTCAGTGGCTTCAAATTTCCCTTCTAAGGCAGAGTAACCTGGAAGGATACCCCTTTTCTGCCCAGAGAGAAATATGCTGGGATGAGAGATGGCTCCTTTGTCATTCATTAAGTAAGTCAAGCAAGCCCACGAACTTGCAGACCAACCAAAACTGATCTCTGAAAGTCAGGAATCTTGAGCTTTTCACTCCCCGAGGGCGCTTTCGCTACATTTAATTGGCAACGCCCTTACAATTGCTGGGCTCTGCTGTTGTAAGACAAACGATTCTCCCTCCAGATGGCTATAAAGGTTAACGAGGAACTTATTCATGGCTACGGAGACAACAGATTGGCTCCTCTCTCCCCTCCCCCCAATATTAGAGGGAATGAAAACAACCGCATAACTTCAAACCCACACGCAGAGCGCAGTGTTGCAATGCAGCTTAATTTTTTACAGAAAGCCTGAGTGTGCCAAGCTGTTTGCACAGGCACTTTGATCTATCATGCTACATTGCCTCCTTGACTTGAACCTCTCCGCTGGCTGGGATATTGGGGGGAGGAAGAGTCGGACTGGCATTTCTCTGACTGCAACCCCCACGGAGCTTGCAATCTGCACCAACGCCACTTTCTTTTTAATATTTTTAATATATTTAATAATAATTTTTAAGTGCCCAGCCATAGACAGAATTTCTCTTAGCCTTTTCCTCTGGAAAATGTCAGAAGCAACTGCTAAGCCGTGTTTTGTAGGGCTTATTTGGTTAAAAACATCGCAAGGACTTTATGGGATATCTTTGTTTTGAAGGGCAATTGACATTTGGAAAGCATGATTTCAAAAAGAAAGTTTGACAGTTACTGCTCCGGTAAAAAAAAGAAAAGAAAAAAAGGTGCATTTATTAAAGAGGCCACACGGGGCAGGATTTTGAAGGGCTCGCTGAATATTTTCTCCTTCCCCCTCCTCCTTTTATCTTTTCACATTCAATTGAATGGAAGAAGGAAGTCTCTTTGGACTGTTTTCAAATAACATTTTGTTAAAGCCCATGTTGGGAGGGAGGGGGGAAATGATGTTGCTGGTACCTGTGTTACAAGGTGTGTGTTAGAACCAAATCTTGCTGTTTATAACATAGGCATCTTTGTTTCTGTGCCCCACAATCCCAAGCTTCTCAAGGGAGAGAGAATCCATCTCTTGGGACCCTGTTTAGATCAGAAAGTAAGGAAGCCCAGCAGGAGAGAGAGCTGATTCAGCAAAAGAATGCAAGCAAAAACTCAGCTGTACCTTTTACCCCTGAAGGAAGTTAGCACCCTCCTGCCTCCTAGAGGAATGAAATATCCTAGGAAATATTTAAAAAGGCAGCATATTATATTTTCCTGGATGACAGAAAAGGAGAAGCCTGTTTTAAAGACAAAGCAGCTTCCTGCAGCTCCCTGCCCCACCCCCCTTCAGCTCCAGGATGATGGGATTAGGTCATGGCCCTCAAGACATGATAGGATTATCACTCTACCCATCTTGCAACAAAACTCACCACATGGCCAAAGCTGACAAAACAGCCTACAGAGTTAGCTAAGACGGCCCCACCCCCTGGGAGTCTGACAACCAATCAGGGCATTTCTTATACAGGAACAGAAAGCTCAGAGGTGGAGCCCAAC